>JARHVA010001616.1:0-97500 GCA_037957365.1 Torreya grandis | reverse complement strand
CATCCTCCTAGGGAAAGAGAGGGATTCTAATCTCCTAAACACACTGCTAGATCTCTTGAAATCTTGAGAAAGCTTAGGTAGGTGCACACAACAATCCAAAATATTTTTCCAGCTCCTCATCCCATTTTTATTTTCCATATAATCACTGACCCTATCTCAAAAAAACTAGGTAGTCAAGTCAGCAATCTCTCCATAGTTTCCCTATGTGATGAGAGCCTTGTCCTTTAACCAGATATCATCCCAGAATTTAATATACCAACCATTTCCATGTTTCCATCTAATTCCCTGTTTGAGAAGGCTTCTACTTTTTAACATTTTATTCCATATCACAAATTCCTGGGGTAATCTTGTCTGTTGAAGAAAGTTGGAATCATCAATGCTATGCATGTATTTGGCATTAATTATTTCCCCCCAATCATTGTTTTAATGGATTAGGTTCCAAATAAATTTTGAGAGAAGGGCTTTGTTCATGTTCTTGATGGACCTAATATTAAGTCCACCATGAGATTTTTGAAGACACACTTTTTCCCATCTGACTAAAGACATTCTCTATTTGTCTTCCACTCACGTCCATAAAAATTTCCTTTGGATTTATTCCAGTTTCTTAGAAAAATATGTAAGAATTTTAAAAAGAGACAGGAAGTATGTAGGAATACCTTGTAGCGAAGCCTGAAGAAGTTGTAGTTTACCAACACTATTGAGTAGTTTCCCCTTCCAACCAAGAAGTTTCCTCTGTGTTATTTCCATAATTCCATTCCAAAATCTAGGAGATACCTCTTTGACTGAGAGTGGGAGACCTAGGTAGGTAGCTAGTAGGCCAGCTTTAGCACATTCTAATATATCAATGATTATATGTCTAAGTTCATTAGGAGTGTTGAAGAAATACACATTGCTTTTCTAGAAATTTATCCTTTGTCCTGACTCTCTGGCATAAGTATTTAAGATATTCTTCCATTTTCTAGCTTCAATCACTTATGAGATGCCAAAGAAGATGGTATCATCCACAAACTACTATACCACCATAGGATGAAGGGAGGAGGCAGGTTTGATTCCCACTAGCTTTTTTGAGGCTATATCTACTTGTATGTATCTTCCCAGTGCCTCAGCCATAATGATGAATAAGTATGGGGAGAGAGGGTCTCCCTGACAAAATCTCATTGTGAACCATTTGAGACATATTCTGTTTGTTTTAATTTATCATTTTTGGTTGGTTGAAGATGTTGTCTTAGTTTTACAAGTTTTTATTATAACTCATCAATATCTATTAAATTAGTATGTGAGGATGACTACCTATGAAATGTATGGCATAATATTTACAGGACCTATTATATTATTGAATAACATATGGCTCATAAATTATGTAGCTCAAGAAGAGCTATAGTTGCAATCAAGTACCAAGTTAATGGATCTTGGTGAGATGAACTCTTATCATTTGTTTTGTATTTGTTGTTCATTTTTTTATCTATTGTCAAGCTAAATATATTTCATTGTCATTTTCCACCATTTATCTATTACCTTGATTTGTATCTAGCAAATGGTTGGGGTGGTCTAGGGCCACTTATGGTTGGGCTCATTAGGACTGGTGAGGTAGGTTTATATTCATTAGTTTGCATGGAAAATATTCTAATACACTTAATTTTTATCTTGAGTTGTGATAGTTGGTTGTAGATGAACTGAATTGTTTATGTAATCAATTTTATTATTTATAGTTGTATTTGATAAAACTAATGTTATTTTTATATTTTATATTTAGATAAATCATGTAAGATTGGGTTGTGGTTATGATTATAGTTAATCATTTGATTATCTATATATTCCTTGTATTATTATTTATATACATAATTACATCAATTCATTAAGACACTTGATAGTACAAACATAGTTATTTGATTTTAATGTGTACTTTCAATTAGTCTCTTAATTTGGAATAAGTAGTTTTTAAATAAAGTTTAGAAAGTTATGTCATTCTATTTGCTATATTCTATTAGTTACTAATTGACTTATAACCTGAAAATGTATTCATATCTTTGCTTATACTTATTGATTAATGGGTTTGTGGTATCAAACTAATTGGTTATTCAAGTATGTAAATAGTTATATTGGAATCTAATTGTAAAAGTTATTTGTAAATTTTACATAAGTCTTTTAAATACAAATGGGTGTATTAGAATTGGAAAGTATTTTTAGTGTGTTATGATTTCATTTCAAAATCAAACTATAAATTTAAGTTACCTTAAACACTTTATATGAAAATCATATATTCTTATAAAATCAAGTGATGTTATTCATTTAAGAAGTTAATTTGCATTGAGTAGTATAATAGACTATTATCATGTGATTTGTAATTTATGTTATTAAGAACTTTTAAAATTACTTTAATTTGTACAAAAATTCATTGATAGATAATGTAATTAATGAGGTTTTAATTGATAATTAAAAGGAAGACCTTGAGACAATAACCTATATGGATTAATACAATAAAATCTTCATGTTTATAATTTGGTAAAGTAAAGAGATTTGTAATTATTGTCAAAATCTATTTTAGCCACTAAAATGGGAAAAATACTTAAGTAAAACTACATAAACCTCCTAAATTTTATTAGAATATAATAATTTCACGTAGAAATTAAGTATGCACCATTTTAGTAAAATGGACTATTGTGGATAGCTCATTATAACACCTTGGAATGGAATTATAATGAGATTATATAAATCTTATGCATATGTTGTATGTAACTTGGAAATTAAGATACTTTTTTGAAGGTTTTAAAAAGTAAATAAATATTACCAACTAAACAAAATTATGGTAGAGGATAGAATGCTCAATGTTTTTAATTGACCATTAGAATATTTAACAAATTAATACATATCCTTATATTGAATATAAAGTCTAGTGGGATTATAATATTAAGTTGTTATAAATAAATCTCCTTCACAACATAAAAATAAGTATTTTCTAATATAGAGATAAAGTAATAAATATATGAATAGGCTAAGGTTCTAAACCTAAGGTAAAGGTTTAAATATTAAGAATGAGGCTAAAATTAAAACCTACTATAAGTGCACTTAGTCCATATTGTATCATGTCCCTTGAACTCATATCAATAATAATTAGAAATTTAAGGATATCCTTATGTCAATGTAAGATTCTTAGGCATGATTTTTCATGTGAGTATACCTTGCTTTTAGTTTTGTAAGATGTTCCAATATAGAACATAAACATAGTTTTTGAAACATCCCATGAAGCGTGCACACAATTCCTAAAGAAATTCACATCAAAACTCATGCCTCTATTTGATTGTGAATTCAAAAGGTGTTCCAAGGCTTTATATTATTTTTGGAAATAGTCCTTTTCTATTGATCTATATCTATTACTTTTAAATTGGTAGATATTTGTTAATCAAGCTTAGGATGATGATTATTTTATTGAATATGTTCTCACTTTTCCATTGTTTTTTGAACTTTGATGAATTACCTAATGAGGTACTAGTTGTTTTATAGGCTATATAGGTACTAAAGTAAGGGCATAAGTTATTAATGGCTCTACTAAGAAGCCCATAGTAAAGTACATAAGTTTGAAAATTATTAACTTTTAAATATATTTATCATGTGTAGAGTGGGATTCATTGATAATATTCTTAATAATGTCTTATGTAGAATGCAAAAATTCACATTCCAAATAAGATATAAATAATATTATCAATTATTATCCCATTTGTGGGTATGACCACACTGACCCACTTCTATCTAAATACTAAGTGGATAAAACAATTCCTAATGAAGTCATCAATGAGTTATGTACTTGGTCTAGTTCTTGTGTTGGCTATAACACAATTATGGATCTCATTACATATTTCCATGTTAAAATTAGGTTAATACTATGTTTTTTTATTATTCTGGTCTCTCTCTCTCTCTCTCTCTCTCTCTCTCTCTCTCTATATATATATATATATATATATATATATATATATATATATATATATATATATATATATATATATAATGGTTGTGATAATAATGCATATGAGAACCACATGGTGAAGAACTCATGAACAATATTGATTAGATCTTGGATATTTGGTAATCAATACATAGGACATGGTTGGTGCCCTTAAATAATAGATACAATAATTAACCCTTAAAGATGGTATGGGGAATAAATATAGGCAAAATAATCAATAAAAAGAAGACAGAAACTAGAACCAAAATGAATAGGATTAGGATGATTACCAAGAGGATGAATAGGGTTATCAATATCAAAATTGGGAACATAGGGATCCATAAGATATATGGGTTCCAAGTAAAAGAGCCCAGTTTAAATTAAAATTAGTTAGGTATTTGAAAAGGATAACTCCAAAGTATGTGTTGGCCATTTTGGCCCACATACCAAGTTTATGCCTAGTTTGAATAGATGAATAGGGTCCATTTGATGAATGGATTAGGTGGATATGATTAGGCTCAACATTAAAAGTGAAGGAATATAGGTAGGTGTTCGTGGTACTAGGAAGTTACAATAACAAATCTAGAAAAGGCCTAACTATTGCACTTTTTTTAGCTTTTGACTAAGTATAACACCTAGATTTCCTTCAAAAGAAGTGATCCACACAAAGCCTAAAATAAATGTACAAAGATTATTTATTTTGAGAAGTTTTGTTCCACTTCATTTGACTAAGTATTATAATTCTTTGAGAGGAATTATTTTAAGTATTTTGTTTCAGCCTTTTATGCAAGTCTCAGGAGTTATTTTGGACATTTTATTTAAAATAATTTCCTTGAAAGGTGATTATTTGAAAAAGGTCCTTAATAAGAGTTATGAAGGATATATTTCAGAGGAGTTAGTCCAAAATAAAAATCCCAAGGGGTACTTTTTTAGGTAAAGTGTCCCAAATAATTTCCCTGAAGGGTAATTTTTTTAGGGAAATGGTCTAGTACAAAAATTCTGAAGGATATGTCTCTAAGGGAAAAAATTCACTTCAAGGTTTTTGAAGGGTACTTTCCTTTCATAAAGGGAACTTTTCAAAAATTTGAAGGGTCAATTTCTTGGGCAATTGTCCTCTACATTTTCTCTAAAGGATCTTTCTATAGTGAGGTGGACCAAGTCAAAGTTTTGAAGGGCACTTTTTGAGTTTTTTGAAGGAAAATTTCAGATGAAAAAGGACCAAGACATGGATTCTTTTGGATATTTTTTCCAAGATGGAGATCCTATGAGAATTTTTGAAAGGCAAAGACAAAGCAAGCAATTTCCTTTAGAGAAAGTGTTCCACATAAAGCCCACAAAAAATATCAAACGAAAGGTCTAAAATAAATAGCCCTAATTTTTTTTGATCTAGATGGTCTCACAAATGTCAAATTCAAGCTCCAAGAAATAGTTATTAGCATTTAAAGAATTGAAAAAGGGCCCCCAACTAAATGTGGGATTAACAAGTGTCTAGATTTTAGAATCACAGATCAAATCTAATGACAAGTAGTAATTGGTAGGTAGATGGGCCCAAATTAGATCAATAACACACATTCAATCATGGATTTTAGATTAAGGATGCACAAGCAATTCAAAGAGTCAATAAATCTCAAAATTAAAGTCATGATGGACAAGTAGCATAAGCACATGAGTCTAGATGAAGAATTAGCCAATCACATTCATTCACCCTAGGTAGATTTGATGGTGAGAGTCAAGGATTTGAGTCAGTTTTTGGTGATCAATAAAAAAAGGAGAGCGTAAAATGACTTAGACAGAGGTCAAAAAGTTGATTTTCAACTAAGGCAAGAAATCATGGCAACACCAAGCTCAAGTAAATTTTAGTTAAGGCTAAGAGTAGACATTTTAGAATTAGACAGTGTTGTTAAGACTTTTTATGGATAAAATAGGTCTTTTTACCCATGATATAGATCAAGGTGGGTTACTAGCTATCCATACGATATAGATATATCTAGGTAAATTTACTAACTATAAGAAAACGAATAATCTAAATTGGTTTTCAATCTATAGTAGGCCCAAGTTCACATTTCAAAATAGAGGTAAATATATGTAATTAATAGAGGATAATCTTGAGCCATACTCTCAACAAATAACTACCCAAAGTAGACTTAATCATGGCCCATGGATATGAGGACTCTTTCATTGAAATCCCAATGACATTAATGTAATTAGGAGATCAAGGAGGCTATAGAAATCTTGGTCATTATGAACCCTTCTCCACTCTCCCATGTATGTCCTCTATTATTTTTAATCCCTTTGTGCTATATATATAGGCTTTTAATCCTTAAAATATATCCCTCTCTTCGGCATGAGTTGACTCTACCAAGATTCAGCCTTGTAACCTATTGAGATAAATAAGATGATTATTTTTAGATTCCATGATATTAGCCTACTGTGTTCATGTCATTTTGATTTTTATAAGTGGTAGAACCTTCTCCCTTACCAAGTCCTGATCTCACCTACTTGGTAGATTGTCTGGTTATGTAGTTTATGTTTAGTGTTTGATGTCATTTGACTGAAGCTAATAGTGAACATGTTGACTAGATTAGTGCCTTGAACTATGTCTCTCCATTATCCCCCTTAGGTTTCTCTCACTTGATGAACCTCTTAATGAAATTTTGATGCATGACAGGCATTTGGAGTCATAGATCATGTTATTTATTTCTATCTCACTAGTGTTTTAAAGGCTCAAGTATGAGTAAATGGACAATCTTCATGGTGCATCACCACAAGTTAGAATAGGTATTAATTTTGAAATTCCTTCTCTTTTTTCACCTCAAATATTTTTAGGTTTTAGAAGTAAAGGTCCAAAATGATGCATAAGAGGAGCTAGCCTTAATAATAATCCTAGAGGTCTGGTCTAGATATAGACAACCCACAGCCTTAGACCATTCCCATGTTAGTCCAGTTTGAGGGTAGGAATTAAACACTCTTCCTTTTATCTAGGGTGTAATCTATCAACTTCTAATAGTTTTGGCATGCTCAATGGGACTTGGTCTAAAATAAGAGGAAGATTATTGGTGTGCCTTTCCTCTACCAAATTTTAGAAGTGAGAACATTAGCACCAATGGTGACTCCAAATCAAGCTTTTGGTTATGAGTAGACTAGGTATGTCTTAATGAAGTTTCTAATCAATTTTTATATCTCATTTAATATATGAAGTTAATATGAATAGCTATAGTGTGTATTCATATTGTCCACCCCCTTATCAACATCCCCAATATGATCCTCATGATCCATAAGAGTCCTATTTGCCCTTGAGCCTTATAAAAGTTATGAGGAGCCTTGTCAAGTTTCTCATGATCCTTATCATCAACGATATTGCCCTGATCCTTCTTATGGATTACAAGCCTATCATTATATTTCTCCTCATCAACCCTATCATGATTCATATATACCAACACTTAAATATACTTTGATAAACCTTGACAAACATGCAATAGAGTTGAGTGCATAGAGATGTTATGGCCAAGATATCTCTACCCACTTGATTCATCATGTGAGAGAGTAATTATAGTGAATAAAAGAATAATGGACACCTATTGAGAGATAAAATTGGAAAAATCTCATAGATGACATGATAAATATGGGGAGTTACTTTTAGAGTATTGAGGACAAGCTAAATGGCCTTAAGGGATAATATGTTCAACCTCACCAACCTTTTTTGCCTACATATACACCACCTTATACTTTTTATATGCGATATATTCCTCCTTAAGAGACCATTCCAAGTTATCCTTTGAATGTTATAAGTTATTCATAAGTTCCTTAGACCTTTCCTTCTTAGAAATCTATCCAAGGGAGCTATCAAATAAAGAAAGAACTTGTTATGGAATAGCTTGGTGTTTAGGTCCAATACTCCATCCTTCCTCAAGAACCCCTTATAAAGTCCTTCAAGGTTCCAAGATGGAATCAACTGGTGAAGTCATGGGGTGGGAAAAGTAAGGTAGATCTAAAATTGAGAGCCCAAGATAAATAAGGATATGAACCTATACCTTTTCCATCTTGGAGCCAAGTCATGCAGTCAAGTAAGTTCAAGGTCATTCAACCCTCATCCCTCCATCCTCAAGAACCTAAGTCATTTACATCTTGTAAATCCATTTAAAGTAGTGGGAAGGAGGAGGAGGTGGTGATTGCTAAAGTTAGACAAGAGACCCTGTAGCCTCTACTCCTTTCCCCTTAAAATCCTAGAGCCTTTCGTTCATGGAGAGCCTCTAAAGAGGAAAAGAATCATGAAGAGGAGGTGAAGGTGATCTAAGAATAACAACTTTAGGAGCAAAATCAGGTACTTATTATAGATTATTTGGACCTTTCTCATGTTTTTGATTATTTTCAAGGATCTGTTATGCCACTCTTTAAGAGAGAGCCTCTCCTTTATGAGTCAAACCAAGAAGATGCAACTAAATAAGTAGAAAATGAAGGTGACTCAAGTGACTAGGAAGAATAAATCATGATTGGGACACTTCTTAGCAAGGAAAAACATGCTTTAGTTTTCTATAATGATGTAAAGATGGAACAAGTGAAAGAGAAAGCTAAGGTAGAGGTTGATATATAAGTACATGAGGAAGAAGTTTATGATGTATAAGAGAAGGGTGTCCCAATTATACAAATTGATGATGTTATTCATGAAATCCCTTATAACACATAAACTACCATTTATCATGAAAAACAAGAGCTTGTAAGTGAAGGGAAAGATAAAATTGAGAGCATGCTCAATAATCATCTTCACATTGAAAAATAAGTAGTAGTGATTGACCAATTTGAGATGTCAAAAGAAAGCTTGTAGCCTCATGTTGGTGGTCAAGAAATTGATATGATTGCTTCTGACATTTAGTTTGAAACTTCATTAGAAAAAATATTTTGATTTTTTTGATATCTTGATTTCATGTTTTTCTTTACTTAAATAGGGTCCATTATAGGATAAGAAGAGTGTTATCATCAAGCTAGAGCTAGTTGTTCTCTCAGGAGATGACATGTTTGAACTTTTCAAACATGGTTATCAACTTTTCTCTCCAGCTTCAGATAACTCTCTACTATTAGAAGCTGAGAAGGAGCTCAAATGGCCTTAATAAGTCACAAGAGTAGGTCCATCTTCCTTAGAGGTCAACCTCATAGATATGTCAAAGGAGACACATCAATTTGGTCTATATGTTCATGATCAATAGTTCAATAATGAGGAAGAACTGAAGTTGTTCCTACAAAGTCCAAAAATTTAGAAGGAATATGATTGGGTTTTGGACTCATGTCTACAATTCATGCACCTAAAATTAGCAGTATAAAAACTAGTTTCTTCCATAATAAGACATGAACATCCAATTGGTCATAGCTATAAAAGAGAGTTATCAGGAAAAAGAAAGCATGCTTCAAAGATCTAAGGTGCAAAAATAGTTTCCCATTTTACTTGGGTGGACAATACTTGTATATTACATCCATGTGCATGTTAGAGTAGTTTTCATGCATTTTTATACATGTTATTTTAGGCACATTTATTTGTTGTCATTGTTTTAGGTTAGTTTCATTTCAATAGGTGCCTTGGGAACTTTATTTTGTTTTTTTATTTTTTTAACCTTGTATTTTTTTCAAGAGAGGTTAGAGCAATATTAGGAGTCAATATGTTAGACCCAGAGAAGAGACTTTGTTCCCAATATACTAGACTAGGCACATGGTCTAGGGTTTTTTACATAGGTAGGCATACAAACCCTATGAGTCACCAAAATTATTGGACATTTTAGCCCACATACAAAGCTTCTACCTAGTTTGAATAGATGAGTAATGTCCTAGTTGATGAATGGATTAGGTGGCTATGAGTAAGCTCAACATTGCAAGTAAAGGGATCCAAGTAGGTGTTTAAGGTACCAAGTAGTTGTAGGAATAGATGTAGAAAATGCCTAAGTTTGTACTTTTCTAACTTTTAACTATGTTTAACACCCAAATTTCCTTTGAAGGAAGTGTTCCACACAAATCCTGTAAAAAATGTACAAGGCTTATTTCTTTTAATAAGTTTTGATCCACTTCATTTGACTAAGTATTGGAATTATTTAGGAGGAATTATTTTGGGAGTTTTGTTTCAACATTTTGTATAAGTCTCATGAATTATTTTAGACATTTTTTCCAAAATAATTTCCTTGAAAGGTCATTCTTCAAAAAGGGTCCTTAAAAAGAGTCCTAAAGGATATATTTTGGAGCAGTTAGTCCAAAATATAGATATTGAGGGGTACTTTTTCAGACAAAGTGTCCCAAATAATTTCCCTAAAAGGAACTTTTCTTGGGGAAATGATCCAGAGGCAAAATTGTGAAGGATATGTCTCTTGGGGAAATGGTCCAGTGCAAAATTTTTAAAGGATATGTCTCTTTGGGAAATGGTCCACTTCAAGGTTTTTGAAAGATACTTTCCTTTTATAAAGGTCACTTTTCAAAAGTCTACAGGGTCAGTTTATTGGGCAAGTGTCCTCTACATTTTATTCAAAGCATCTTTTTACAGTGAGGTGGCCCAAGTCAAAGTTTTGAAGGGCACTTTTAGAAGGCAAAGGACTAAGATATGGATTATTTTATACATTTTGTTTGAGACAAACATCTTGAGAGAATTTCTCAAAGGCAAAGACAAAGCAAGAAATTTATTTTAGAGAAAGTGTTCCATACAAATCCCACAAAAATTGTCCAAACAAAGGTCTAAAATAAATATACTTCAGAATTTGTGATCTATATGTTCTCATAAATGTCAAATTTAATCTCAAAAAAATATCCATTTACATTCAAAAAACTGATTAAGGGCCCTCGATTGAATTCAAGCTTAACAAGTGTCTAGATCTCAAGAGCCTAGATAAAATCCAATGATAAGTGGTAATTGGTAGGACAATGGGACCAGATCAGATCAAAGGTGTGCATTCAATCATGGATTTTAATCAATGGTACACAAGTCGGTTAAAGAGTCAGTGAATCTTTAGAGCAAAGTCATGATAGATAAGTGGTACAAACATGTGAGTCTAGACAAAGGATCAAAAAATCATATTCATTTCACCTTGGGTAGATCCAATGGTGAGATTCAAGGATTTGATTCACGTTTTGGTAACCAGTCAAATAAAAAAAGAGCCTAAAATAACTTAGAGGTCGAAGAGTCAATTTTTTAATAAATAAAGAAAGCATGGTGGAGCAAAGATTGAGCATGTTTTAGTTGGGTTTAGAAGTGGATATGTCAAGATCAGATGGCACCGTTAAGACTCTATAGAGGTAGAATAGGTCTTTTTGGACCTAATATAGATCAAGGTGGGTTTCTATCTATTCATACAATATAGATATGTCTAGGTAGATATACAAACTATAAGAAAACCATTAATTTAAATTGGTTTTAAATATATAGTAGGCCTAGGTTCACATTTAAAAGTAGAGGTAGATATACATAATTAATGGAGGAGCATCTTTATCCATACTCTTAGCAAACAACTGCCCAAAGTAGACTTAATCATGGCCCATAGATACGAGGACTCTATCCTTGTAGTCCTAGTGGATATTGTAATCTATAGATCAAGGAGGCTATAGGAATATCTATCATTATGACCCCTTCTCCACTCTCCCATATATGTTATTTATTTTTTATAATCCCTTTGTGCTATATATATAGGATTTTAAGCCTTAAAATATATCCCTCTCTTGGGCATGACTAGCCTCTACCAAGATTGAACCTTGTAACCTCTTGAGATAAATAAGAAGATTGTTTTTAGATTACATGATATTATCCTAGTGTGTTTATGTTAGTTTTATTTATATAAGTGGTAAATCCTTCTCCCTTACCAAGTCTTGATCTCATCTAGATGGTAGATTATCTAGTTATGCAAGTTATGTTTAGTGTTTGATGTCATTTTACTAAATCCAATAACATATATTTTTACTAGATTAGTGACTTGAATAAGGCCTATCCATCATCCCCCTTATGTTTCTCTCACTTTATGAACCTCTTCATGAAATTTTGATGCATGACAAGCATTTGGAGTCATAGATCCCATTATTTGTTTCTATCTCACTAGTGTCTTAGAGGCTCAAGTATGAGTGGATGGATAATCTTCATGGTACATCACCACAAGTTAGAATAGGTTTTAACTTTTTAAATCATTCCCCTTTTTCACCCCAACTAGTTTTAATTTTTAGAAACAAAGGTCTAAAATGATGCATTAGAGGAGCTAGCCTCATTAGAAATCCTAGAGGTCTAGTCTAGATATAGGCGACCCACAACCTTATACCATTCCTATGTTATTCCAAGTTTGAGGGTAGTAATTTAACACTCCTACTTTTATCTAGGGTGTAAACTAATGAGTTATAATAGTATAATGACATAATAATTAGGGATGGTGCATAATCTTGGCTAATAAAGATGGATAAATACTTTAAACTTGATTTTTTAAGGAACCCAAGGTTATTTAGGGTACTTAAAATCTCCTAAAATAAATTAATAAAATAAATATAGTGATGATAATATATATGATATATATGGAATTAATAATGATAAGCAAATCATAAATAAAGCATATAGATTAATGTTTGACATAGTGTTACCATGGTAAAACCTCAAAGAGGTAAAAAATACACTAAAAGATTATTCATTATTGAGAAATCAATGCAACCCAAATACAAATTATTCTTGATCTCACTTCTTATTTATCATTTATAAAAATCTTATTCACCTAAAAATATATTGATTACAAATGATTTGAGTAATTTTAACAATAAGGTTAAACCTTGTTTTATAGTAAAAATTGAATGGAGGTGACTGTTGTAACCAATAAATCCATCCATCCCGATAACCCATTTAATTAAATATGGTAATTATTAAATAAACATAACTTTATTATTTATTTTCATGGGGTTTTTACCTCATGTAAATAAATAATATATTATTATTATTTAATTATTTACCAAGGCTAAGGGAAAATAATCCCAATTAGAATTAAATGTTCTAACACTCCCCCTTAATGCTAAGGGGAGATAAATGTCATAGTCACATTTAAAAAATGAATTATATTACATACATAATTTAATGATTTAAAAACCTATCATGCTAAAAATTATATTTTGAAACAAAAGGAATTATAACCTATAAGTTAATCAAAATTAAGTTTAGGATAGAATAATCATGAGATTACATCTCATATTTTCTCATGAGTAATCAACCAAGCATATTTGGAGCCTTTTATAACATAAGGACATCCATTAAAAATTATTATTTTAATTTATTCGGGTGCAAAAGTAAAATTTTCATACAAATTTTACTCAAATAATATAAATTCCACATGAATTTTACTTTGCTTTACAATAAGAAGAATATAAAGAAGGAGAAGAAACACAACCATTAGGAAGTGGCATTGTCATGCACACTACCCCTCAATGGAAAATTTAAAAAACCCATAATTGCATGAAACTGATAAAAATTAATATCACCAAGTGGTTTTGTGAAGATATCTACCACTTGTTCATCTATAGGATAGTAATGCATATCAATATCACCATTAAGAACTTTCTCTTGGATAAAATGCACATGAACATCAATATGCTTAAATGATTAGTGTTTTACATGTTGGAATCACAATCACTAAGAGGGGGGTGAATCAGTGTCTTAAAAAATTCTTTCAATTCCTTCTTAGCATACATAAGCCATTACATCAACATATAGATCAAGTAATGCATAAGAAATCAAATATACAAGCATGAAACAAGATTACACAAGTCAAAACACCATATATGTGAGAAAGTATCAAGTAAAATAAAACCATTTAATCCCTATAAATGGAATATAGTCCTATAAGTAAAAATATCAAGTTTAGTGAAGTGCTAACTTCACATAGAACACAAACCCTAACTAGCTAAGCACCAACCTAACTAGGCTTTATCAAGAATCAACTTGCAAGGATGCACCAACCCTCTATATGATTCATCACCAAATAAACCACCTAAAAATTTTAGTCACCTTTATAAAAACTTATTTCTTACACAATATATGATGATCACCTTCATTATCTCTTCTTACTTATCTGTCCCTCTCAAATTGCATTCTAGGATTCTTCACTTAACTAGCCCTCTTCTTGACTTGATTAGGTCATATGAACTTGATTTTATTATATAAAAACTCTATAAAATATTCATCATAGTTTATATATTCTCTTTATATTGTCTAAAAGACCTATTTATGTTTACTATTCCATTATTTCAATTACTTTCACTCTACTCACACATAAATAGGCCTAACATTACCTTGTATTTATACAAGCCTCTTACTCATATCCTTATTTACTAAAAAAACACCCTAAAAATCTTAGTTTTAACATGTAATATATCATAGGACATCTCATAAACATGAATCAAATGTGATTTGATTCCTTTTAGGTTTGGCATACCTCAATAAGGCCTCATTTCATCTTTAGGTCTACTTTAGGACACATTACACTTTTCCTTATAAAAATTTCAAACTCTAAACATGAAAGGAACAAAAAATAAAAAATAATATATACCTATACTAATCTCATATTCAGTCCATGACACTTTTTATCTCAAACCACTACTTGGAAACACCATTAATACTATTCACATTAGGCATGTGCTTACTCAAAATATTTGTCTTGAACTATTGAAGATAAAACACCAATTAGATAAAAAAATATGGAAAAAATCACATATTAATAAACCTAAATACCCAATTTCATCACATATTTTATTATATACTTTAAATCAAGGTTCTCTATGAAATGCTCACTCTGAACTACCAACTAACCTTGAAACATAGCCATGGAAACTTGAACCTATGACAGCTAAAAAAACACACTAAAGGACTTAAAATGTATTAAAATTGTCCTATAACATATTTATAACAATATTCAACAAAAAAATAATAATATCTAATGGAAATTATTGGTCTCGCATACCAATTTATTGACCTTCTCTATCACAGACCGCAATTAACTAGTCAAGTTATTTTGGATTCAACATTTTCAATACTTTCACTAACTACCAAACCTTATAAAAAGTATGGATATAACATAAAATTCAAAAATATAAACACCATGTAAATTATATTCTTCTACTTATGGTATAGAGCATCAAACTCATCATTATAACTTGCTTACCTAGAACTGCCAGTTTGCCTTGAAGACCAGTCATGGTGATTTTGACCTTCAACACCTATATGGCCACTTCCAAAGAATAATAATGCATGTGATGATATTATGAGATAATTATACCAAATTAAAATGTAAATTTAATATGGTAAAATTATAATATTGGCCTTACAAACCAATCTCATAATTGTGTACCTCACCATCTCATTTGAACCAATTAGGTCAACTTATGAGCAACATTTTCATCATATCCAATAATCTCCAAAAATTATATCCAAAATTAACATTCTCCCAATTAGGTGTCATGAGGTCTTAAAATTAGGTCAATTAAAATTTGGATATAATTTTTGGAGATTAGGTCAATTAAAATTTGGATATAATTTTTGGAGATTAGGTCAATTAAAATTTGGATATAATTTTTGGAGATTAGGTCAATTAAAATTTGGATATAATTTTTGGAGATTAGGTCAATTAAAAACACCTCATGACACCTCATTAGGTCAGGTAGGGTCTAGAACTAGTCTAGTTGCAAACTTGGACATAAAGTCTTACCCCTATAGGATCACCTTGAAACTTTCCTAAGTGATATTATTTTTCATATTCATGATAAATAAACCTCATACATATTTTTATGCCTTTTTTATTTCATCTCACCAAGACACCATGCTCAAACCTTCTCACTAAGACTTTACATGCTATGACTAGTGCCATGTCCAAGCTTTTCAATCACTTGAAGCTTGAAAACTAATCTTGAAAAACTATTTGATTATTATAAAAATTTATCACATGCCTTAAATTATCATAAAATAATTTAATACCTCTATACATACCTCATCATGTTCATCATTCACATGCTCATGATATGACTATGCTTGTTATAACTAGGCTTCTCAAGACACCTTATACTCAAATACTAATACTCAAACATGCTTACCTCAAATATTATATCAAGAAATAAAATTCATCAAAAAAAAAAAAAAAAAACCACTATAACATCCTTGATAACATTGAATAGAATTATCTTTAGGTTGCCTTCAAATTCTCTCTCAATAGAAAGACATTAGGTTACCTTATTGTCACATGAATTCCTTATCACATCAATAACACAAGTTCATGTCCATAGACCATTCACCATATTCACTGTGAAATCAAATACATCAACCTTGACATCAAATTACATCAATGATAACACTTCTCAATAAACTCCCCCTTTATCATTGATGGAAAAACGTTCTTCAATCTGATCACTCTCATTTCCCCCAATTTAGTTAATCTCCCTTCTTAAACATTCTCCCCCTTTGACATTAATGATAAAGGTTATTCCAAAAAATACCGTCTATAACAATACCTTCTTGAAACATAGGTTATGAATCATCACAAGAATATGCTCCCTCTTACTCCATGCATACCTCCTTTAAATGAACTCATAACACAAATCAAACTCAATCAATAACTTGAGTAAATCACCCTCAAACCAAGCATCCACCATTTTTTTCCTAAATAAATATTGTCTCCATGAATCCTAATGGATTTGACCCTTTTCATAGGGCACTAAAACAACACAAGCTTAGGATATTCCTAGATCTCTATGTTCTCATAAGACTAAATATCCTTCAGTATCCTTTTAGACTTGATTGGCACTATAGGCTTGACCACTTCATCAACCATTTTATCATCAATATGAGATGAAAAAAAACATTATTGACTTCATTTTTCATTTAAATTATGTTTTACCATAATAGTTAGTCCACTTGAGCTTTTATACTGATCATTACTCACCTTTACTATCTTTGGTTTTCATATATTCATTTATCTTCTCTCCTGCACTTTAGGAGCTTCAAAACTATTATTTTGAATTGATGACCTTATAAATATATTAGGATATAATCCTATAATGTGTCTTAAATTATGAAAACTATACAAAACAACCTCATACATACCTCTTAATTGATGTGAGATGTGATTATTTCCATAGTCCCATAAGTACTCATTCTTGGAGGGTCTTCTACACTCTCTTGCTCTGTGACCAAACTAACTATATGTAAAATAATAACCATTAAATTAATTTACATACCTTATAGAATTAATTTATATGTATTCATATAAAATGTTAAATTGGATGACTTAAGCATAGCTAATAACACCCAATCCATAGGTCTTCCTACTTGCTTACACAACCCTTTTAGGCTATTCTTTCACTAATTCCCTAATCATCCATAGCCTTTCAAACTTAACCATTATAGGACCAAGAAAATATTTCAAGCCTAGATCCATCCCCCCTAAGTATCATTCCCTCTAGACAATAACACCCAACTTGGATAGGAGTATTGAAACCTAGGGTGTCCTTATTTTGGCATTGTTGTCCAAGTGAAAAATTGGTCCTAACAGTCGTATTCTTTCAGATCCTTATCATTTTTCTTGTCATTATAAAATGAATTCATTTTACCCATGATCATTAATTTCCTTATAATATTCCATTCAAATTCTATTTAGATTGGTTGGCACCCATTGATAGAAAATAATCAAGAATACAAGCAAGTACACTCAAGCACTCTTCCATATTCTCTGCATACAACCTTCAAAGATCATTTCAATCTTATTTAGACAGTTGCACCAGTCCCTAGTCATCTAACTTAAATATAGTTGTATTTATCATATATAATCTCACTAAGTAATTCAATGGGAGAACTACATTAGCTTGATCCCTCCTGATAGTATTGGTATGTAGGAAGCATGCCCACACACAAGGTGTGAAGTACACCCAATGTATCCTTTACACACTAATCCCTTCTCTATATTTTCCAAGTTTCCATTAAAGTTTAAGCACAAAGAGATCTTAGGGCTTAAAAATATATGCACAATGAGCTCCACAAGCTTCCAAGCTTTGATATTTCACTAACATGGTAACACAAGCCTACTGAATATAACCTAGAAATCTTAGACCACCTAGACAACAACACCAAAAAAATATTAGAGTGCTACATAATAGGGTCTCCCACTTTTATTGCTCCTATCCAACCCAAAAATGAACCTCAAGATCAAGTTTTTGATAATTTCTTAGTCTTGCTCCTCTAGTATCAGACCCTATCTCAGTTTGGATCATTAAAAATAAGCTAAGTTAAATTTCTCTTATTTATTACTATATTTAGAAAAGGCAAAAAATACAAATTTGTTTACAAAAATTATTAGCTTAATTATTGCATATTATTTACCAACTTACTTAGCTTAGACCTATTTATTTAATTAGGAATAAAACCCCATTATTTTGAAAACAATAAAACATTATATGATTGGTATTTTTGTGTTGACCTTATTTCCTTCATTATCTTTCTCCTTGACTTGACCTACCACTTTTTTGTCTTCTTTAAAACCAAGACCTATCTTATCACTTATAGACTTTTGACTACTCAAGATGTCATATAGAGCCTTAGTGCTCTTTTAAAATTTCACAAAAGTATTCACCTTGCTAGATACTTGATCTAACTCAGTATTTAAGGATTCCACTTCAGTTTCATAGCTAGTTCATTCTTCCTATTTAACTTTTAAGCTAGTAGTGACTATCTCCATCTATGATTCAATATAATAAATGATCTCATCATACTCCTTAGATGTGTTACTTAATATATCCTCAAAAAAACCAATCTACTCTTCATAGTCCTTAACTAATGGTATTAGTATGTGATACTTTCTTATTTTAAATTTCAACTCATCTAGGGCACTTACCAATTTTGCCTCAAGGTTCAGTTCAACTTCTTCATCTGATTCTATATCAACCATAATGTCTTTCTCATTTGAGCAACCCTCATTTTTATCATTTTGATGTTCATCATTATCATCATCACTATTATATGTGATTATGTCACTTACATCAGAAGAGTTGTCTTCTTTGGTATATAAATTTTTCTTATTTTTGAATGACAATTTTCTACCTTCATTATTCCTAAAACCTCTCTTATTATTTTTAGGATTATAGACCTTCCTATCATCTCCATGATGTTCATCATGTTATTCATCATTCTCATTCTTATCCTTGTTAGGACACTTGGATTCAAAGTAACCAATCTTACCATAGTTGAAATATTTGAAGGGAAAATTACCCTTGTACTTACCAGATCTAAACCTAAATTTCCTAGAAAACATGACTATCAATTCATCATTATTAAGATTTGAACATACCTCATCCTTGACCTTATTTAATTTTTAATTATTTTCAAATTTTAAAGTTGTTTCCTTCTTGGGAGGTCTTCCGTTATTTGTTCTCATCTCATAGGTAGTCAAGATGCCATAAATCCCATCCATTTCAAGCTTATCCAAATCTTGTATCTCTTCGATGACAGACACCTTAGAGTCAAACTTAGGAGTTTATTTTTTATTTCTTATCATAATCCTATAATAACATTGAAAACTTTATCAACCTTCAATATGTAAGATTCAATTTTTTCATCTTCATTCATCTTCAAAATTTCAAACTATCTTTGGTGGGTGTGCAAATTGGCCATCTTCACCTTAGTGTATCCATAGATAGTATTAAATTTTCCCCATATCTATTTGTATGATACATAGTGCATCATATTCTCAATATATACCTTTGATAGACCACAAATAATGTCATTCATTTCCTTAGAGTTATTTTTAGTAGCCTTCTTACTTGCTACATTAGTTGGTGGAATAAGAGGATCACTATAGCCATCCAAAATTAAATGCCAAATATCATGAACTTGAGACATAAAATATATATTCATCATGATGTTCCAAAATTAATAATTAGATCCATTGAATAACAAAGGCTTACTAGTAGAGAAACCACCTTGAGCTTGTTGACTAGCCATCCTTGCTTTTAGGATCTCATTTAGGATTTTAGACCTACTTCAAAGGACCAGGATATGATACCAAAAGTTGGAAAAAATAAATAATAGGGGTTAAATATATGTATTAAAAACATTATTTAAATTATTTATTAGCATACATGAACCATTACATCAACATGCAGATCAAATAATTCATAATCAATCAACTATACAAGCATGAAATAAGATTACAGAAGTCAACACACCATATATGTGGGAAACCCTCAAGGGGAAGAAAACCCACTAATACCTACAAATGTAATACATTAATATAATTAAAAATATCAAGTTTATTGAATCACTAACTTCATATGGTGCACCAACCCCAACTAGTTAATCACTAACCTAGCTAGGCTTTAGTAAGCACCAACTTGTACAGAGGCACCAACCCCTAAATGACTCAACACCAACTCAGCCACCTAAAAATTTTTATCACCTTTATAAAATGTTGTTTCTCACATAATATATTATGATCACTTTTTTTAATCTCTTCTTACTTCTATGTCCCTCTCAAACTACCTTTTAGCCTACTTTTTCCAACTAGCCCTCTTCTTGACTTGATAAGGTTATATGACCTTGATTTTGATGTAAACAATCTTTGTAAAATATTCATCATAGTTTATATATGCTATTTATATGGTCTACAAGACCTACTACTTACCAATCCATTATTTCATTTGCTTGCACTCTACTCACACATAAATAGGCCTAACATTGCTTTGTATTTATATAAGCCTCTTGCTCATATCTTTCTTGGTTGACCAAACACCATTAAACTATTAGTTAATCTATGGAGTATATATTATTAAATATTATTAACATGAATAAAATATTTTTGAGTCCCTTTAATTTTTACATTACTCAATTATGCCTCATTTCATCTTTAGGTCTCATGGAGACCAAATTCTATTAGGTCTACTTTAGGACACATTACACTTTTCCTTCCTCAGAAAACTTTGAAACTATACACATGGAAATAAAATACCATAAAACAATAAAATAGAACTCTAATAATCTCAAATTTGGTCCATGGCACTTTTTATCTCAAGCCACTACTTGGAGCACATTAGTATTGTTTACATTGCTTTTTTGCATACTCAAAAAGTTTGTCTTAAACTACTAAAAATAAAACACAAATTAGCTTAAAAACTATCAAAAAAATCATGTATTAGTAAACCTATGACCTCAGGTTCATCAAAATATTCATTATATACTTCAACTCAGGGTATACAGGCTAAAACTCTTCTTTATAAAATACTCACTCTGAATTGTCAAGTAGCCTCAAAACATGTCATGGAAACTTGAACTTATGACACCTAAGGGAAAAAGATAAAATAATTACAATGTGTGAATATTATCCTATATAAATAATTTAAAAAAATTACAACAAAAATATCATCATCTCTAATGGCAACTATTAGTCTTGTAGACTAATTTATTGACCTTCTCTCTCACAGACCTCACTTAGCTAGTCAAGTTATGTTGGCTTCAATATTTTCACTAATTTAAATAATTAAAAAACCTTAAAAAAATTATGGATAGAACATAAAATTAAATAATATCAATAAAATTTGCATTATATTCTTTAACTTAGGGCTTAGAGCCTTAAAATCATTGTTGTAACTTGCTTACCCAGAACTACCAGTTTGCCTTGAAGACTAGTCATGGTGATTTTAACCTTCAAAACATGTATGA
The DNA here is from genome assembly GCA_037957365.1 of Torreya grandis. Classification (NCBI taxonomy): domain Eukaryota; kingdom Viridiplantae; phylum Streptophyta; class Pinopsida; order Cupressales; family Taxaceae; genus Torreya; species Torreya grandis. Next base: position 75,883 of record JARHVA010001616.1, on the reverse strand, counting down.
CTAATTACATATAATCTTGTTTAATTTGGATGATATTATGATATAATTAGACCATTATTAAATATATATATATATATATGGTAAAATTTCAATATTGGTCTTGCAGATGAATCGTATAATCTTATACCTCACTAGCTCATCTCAACTAGATAAGTCAACTTATGAGAAACATTTTCATCATCTCCACTAACCTCCAAAAACTATATCCAAAATGAACATGTATTAATATTATTTAAAAATATCTACATTTAATTTTATTCATCCCTATCCCATGATAACACATCCTTAATCATCTTCTCACTTCTGCTTGAGTTTCTCACTATTTATACCATTAAACTTGTTAGCGACAAGTTACCTTGGATGACCGGTTTAAAACACCTGAGGGATAAAAAAATAAAAATAAATAATGGACATCAAATAAAATTCTCAACCTTATCCATCCAATGATTTTCATATTTTGACTCGATCAAATCTAATGACTATAACAAATATCCAAGAAATAGGCACTTTCTTATAGGGTCTACTCACACACGTAATAAAACAATCATACTTAGAGGCGATTTTAAGAGTTAAATACAACCTATAGTCAATTAACTAGCCATAATAATCCATTTTGAGCACTTTAGAATAAATTATTTCATATCAGGTCACTATTAGGGTTCTTTGAGGGTTTAAATGATCTTTCACTATTAATAATCATTAATAAAGCTTAGCCCCTCATTCCAAAAAATAATGCATGTAAATTTAAGATAGGACCATTACATATCTACCATGAATATATTATGTTCCAATTTATATGTTTACATTCCAATGAACCCCTGAAAATCTTTCTCATGTTCAAAACCCTTCATTTTATAAACTTGAGAGACCTTAGAACCCCTTTTAAAGCATAAACCTTCAAATTTTGACTTAAAAATTGGTGAAAACACATAAAAAAAATATCACATCCCTAAAACTTCTCACATGTTTATTCCTATCATTAAATCTAAATCTCATACCTCATTTGTCCACCATCTTTCTTTCTGTTCTCTACACCTTGACCTGTAAGCCACATTAGTCCTTGAAATTGACCTTATAACCATTTTATAAGATATAAAACTACATATACATTCCATAAAACCAATTAACATTCTAAATTACTACCATACATCCTTCATATGCCTTGATAACACCTCATGGTACCTCATTAGGTTAGGCAGGGTCTAGAACTAGTTTAGTTGCAGACTTAGACATAAGGTCTTACCCTTGTAGGCTCACATTGAAACTCTCTTCAGTTATAAAATGCCTCATATGAATTCTCAATCAGCCTTATACATCCTCTTATACTTTTTTTCATTCATCTCACCAAGCCACCATACTCAAACCTTCTCACTAAGACTCTACATATTATGACTAGTGCCATGTCTAGGCTTCTCACACACTTAAAGCTTGATAAGTGATCTTGAAAAACTCTTTGATGATTCAAAACCTTGATAGAATGCCTTACATACTCCTCACACAATGTAATACCTTTTTATATACCTCTTCATTCTCACCATACGCATGCTCATGATATGACTATGCTTATTATGACTAGATTTCTCAAGAAAAATTATACTCAGAGACTAGTAATCAAACATGCTTACCTCAAAGATGATATAAAGAAATAAAATTCATCATATATAACTCTTACACAAATTAAAAAACATTTATAATAACCAATATAATAATCTTTAGTTTTTCTTCAAATTCTCTCTCAATAGAAAGACATTAGGTTGCCTTCTTGTCACATATATTCATTGTCACATCAAACACACAAGCTCATGTACACAAACCATTAACCATGCATATTCACCAGATGCACCTTGACATCAAACATTATCCTTTAAATCAAATCACATCAACCTTGACATCGATGATAACACTTTTCAACATTGCACCTATATAGAACTTAAACACATCCAAAAATATATTCATTATAAAATAGTATGGTTAGCATCACAATAACCACATACATAAAAATATGACATATGTTTTTATATGATAAAATATATTTTAAAAAATCAAGTCATATTATAGGAAAACAAGTTCACTACTTTGATTACAAAATTAGTAAAAAAAATTATTGTATACAATTCATTATTGGACATATCTAATATTGATAAGATGAGCATCCCTAATTGTCATGTGATGTGCATTCAAAATTTTATTAATAATATGATACTAATTTTAGCCAAACATTAGATATCCTATTAATAATAACTCATTTTATTATTTGAGTCTTATCAAAAACTTTGAAATTTTAATATGCTTCATCAAAATATTGAGGAATAACCTCTCATACATTAAATATGCATAATTTTCACATGAAATTCCATCCTCCAATAAAATAGATATGAGACTAAAAAAAATACATTTAGATATGTATAAATAGAATTCTTAGTAGATTAAATGATGAAGAGCCAATAAGACAATCTCCATTTATAATTTACATTTCATATCTTATTATCAAATGAAGCATATAAGGATGTTTAGCATAAACAATAAAATGATAAAATAATCAAATGAGAGTATCTAAGAAATTGAAACAAAACATATCCAAACTCATTGATCATGATATATTTACCAAATGTAATAACTAAACATTATCATCTTGTCAAATTAGACATGATGTTATGCATATAATGTATTTCAATGCTAACTCATATGAATTGAAAATAATCATAACATCTATATACTTTATTTGCTTTCTCATCTAAGTAAAATATATCTATTACAATATAATTATAATAATTTTTTTCCAAGAGTCAAACTAAATCATTTTACTAACAAATAAAATGTAGATGAGACATTATAAATATAGTGAGAATCTCTAAAGTAACAACAAAATAGTTTTATAAAATCAAATTAAATTCTATGTGCATATATCTATTTTTGATGTATAAAAATGCAAAGATTAATTAGGGATTCTATTTATAATATGTATATTATTATTCATGGATTTGGCCCATAAGAACTAGGAGGAATATTTTCATAATACAATGTTATTTTAGACATCTCAATAATGGTGCAGTTTTTCCTTTTAGAAATACCATTTTACTAAGGAGAATAGGGAGTTTTTAATTTTATTTGAATAATAAAACTAATGAAAAAATAATCAAACTCTTTACTAACGTATTCATAACCATTATTAGTTCTTAATCTCTTAATATAAAAATCAGATGTATTTTTAAAACTAGATTTAAATTCCTTGAATTTAGACAACACATTATATTTATTTTTAATGAAATATGAATGGATCATTATAGTTTAATAATCAATAAATTTAACATAATAAAGATAACCATTAAGAGATACAACTTCAAGATGTCTTACAACATCACTATAAATCAATTTTAAAGGATGTGAGGAATTTGCATCATGATTCTTGTGAAAGAGATTAGTATGTTTATTAACTGATAAGCAACCCTCACAAGTTTCATGATGAGATGGGATAGAAATAAGTCCAAGAAAAATATTATTTATAGACATATCATGTAAACTTATAAAATTAACATGTCTTAATATTTCAAGCCATAATTAAGATTTATTCTTACTATGTAATGAAATAAAACATGCAGAATGAGAGAAGATATATAAAACATCATTTTGAACACCTTCAACAATCAAGAAACTAGGACTGGCTTTTATTATATGTGAAATTTGAATAATTTTGAGCCTGTGATATAATGTTGATTCGTGCATAAATAACATTATTTTGAAATTTGAAGGCAGAAGGCGGAAGGCAGAAGGTGGAAGGCAGAAGGCGGAAGGCACGCACAGGCATGGTTTGAAATTTGAGTGAAGCGCTGGGACGCGCTGGGTGCACTGGGAGCGCTGGGCATGCTGGGCACGCTGGAAGCATTCCCAGAACCTGTAGCTAAACATGAAGGGAGGCAGAAAGAAGATGCCCCTCCTAAAAGGGGAAATGAAGGGTGGAAGGTGAATGGAAAACTGGTGGTGGAAAACCAGGAAGGAGGCACAACAGCGAAGGGATAACAGGAGAGGATAAAGAAAATGAAGGATCTAAATTTTCTACTAATAAAAAGACTGGCTTACCTTTGAACGGACTGGATCCTTTCTGTGGTACCACTACCCCCAACAGGATTATTCTCTTGCTGTGCTAGGGCAAAAGACTGAAAGGGAGAAAGAGAAAGGGTGTTTAAACAAGGAAAAATCCTCAGAAGTGCAGAAGGCAGAGCACTCAGAACAAAGGAAGTGGTCCTCTCTATTCGGCAAGAGATCCAATGAAAAACTTCTCTTCCTGTCGGTTATTACTAAATCTTGCTGGGAGAAAGGTGAGTTCTAAGTATTTATCCCTGATCCTTTAATAGATTTTTCTGTGTCTTCATTGGAATCCACCTTAGTTGGTAAATTTTTAGGGGCAAGACCAGATTTAGAATCCCTTTCCAAAATGGTTAAAAGGAAATGGGTTATTCGAGGAGATGTTGAAATGGCTCCAATGTTGAATGGCTTCTTTCTGTTTAATTTCAACTGTAAAGAGGATATGAACAAGGTTCTGTGTGGAGGACCATGGTCTTTTGGCAAATGCTCTTTAACTATTAAAAAATGGGAGCCCAATATGGACTTATCAGATTCCTTCTTCTTAACCACTCCCATTTGGGTAAGACTTCCTGGACTTCCCTTAAAATTCTGACATGAGGACATTTTTAGAGGTATAGCCAGTGCTTTTGGTGAACTTGTGGCATTGGACAATGCAATAGTAACCAGATCCAAACTTCAACATGCCAGACTTTATGTTAAAGTTGCAGATTTGAACAACCTCCCAGAAAAAATGGATTTAATTTCAAAGCATGGTAAAAAAACTCAAAGGTTTGTGTTTGAAGATTTTCCCAATTCCTGCTATGTTTGTAAAAAATAGGGGCACTGGGCCAGAAACTGTCCCTACAAAAGGAAATATTATTCAAGCAATGTTTTGGATGAAAGGAAGAACAAGGTTCAGCACAAGAAAGTATGGATAACTAAAGAAAACAATCAAAAAGAACTAAAGAAGAATGAAGATATTAAAGTACTGCATGCTAAGGAGGAGAAAGAGATCCCTATTGAAGAATCAAAAGAACCACAATCAGATGCAGATGAAGAGGTTGTGGTGGAGAAAGAAAATTTTGAGAAAGAAGGATATGGGCTACAACTAGAAACCACAAATCCTGAACATAGGAAAGATGAGTTGATAGATTTAACTAAACAAATTGTTGGCTATCAAAAGATAGAAGACAGCTGGGGAGATATAGAAAATTCTGAGACAGAAGGGAAGGGAAGGCAATCAGAAACCATAGTACCCACACATAGCAAAGAAGATTTGATAGATTTATCAAAGGAAATCATTCTATACCAAAGGGTAGAGGATGTACGGAGAGAGGTAGAAGGCAAAGTAGTGCTGGAGGAAGGAGAAATCTTGGCTGATACAGGAAATAAATTAAAGAAGAGAGTTCCTCTTCTTTCTCAGCCAATAAAGAATCAGGTTGATAATGAATTGCCTTTGGAAGAGCTTCCTACGAATGTTAAAGGGGAAAATTTAAAGCATTTTCCAAACCAAAGGAAAAGGGCTGAAAAGAAGACAAATACGAAAGGAATAGAAACCAGAAGCAGCAAAAAAGACCAGCAAATGAAGGTGAAAAATAGTGCTTCTATTATGGATAAATCTGGAAAAAGATAAGAGCAGAATTCAAAAGTGAAAGCGGATGTTGGCTGTCTAGACAAACCTGGAAGAAAACCCATAAGAAAAATCAGAGAGCTAGAAAGCAAGCAGAATATAGCTGATGGAAGGCAGGCAACAATTCTGGATTTTACCCCAAAAAAATAGTTATTAAACTATTTTTTGGAAATTAGAAGGCTAGATGTAATTGAATATTGAGGCCGTCCTTGTTTAACCAAAGGTTGTTGCTACTTCTTAGTAGGATTCAGGAATGCTTCTCCTAGTGCCTGTAAACGTTTTATCTTTATTGCTTCTGTAATAGGGTTTCGGGGCCCCTTCAAAACTTGCTTTTACCTTAATCTAAAACAATCAAGAAACTAGATTATATATAAACATTAATAGATATAACTTCAAAAGGTATTATAACATCACTATGAATTAATTCTAAATGATGTGAAGAATTTACATCATGATTATTGTGAAAGGAATTAGTATGTTGCTTACCATGTAAGTAACCCTCACACATTTCATAATGAGAGGATATATAAAGAATTCCAATAATAAGATTATTTATATACATATCATGTAAAATTATAAAATTAACATTTTCTAATCTGTCATGGCATATTTAATATTTATTCTTACTATGTGATGAAATAAAATATGTAAAAGAAGGAGAGAAGATATATAAACCATTATTTTGAACACCTAATTTGAAAATCAAAAGATTTGGTTAAAATATAATTCAATAAATAAGAACAAAACAATTCAAATAATTCTATCTCTGATAAGAGATATTTTATTAATCAAATTTGCAGACTCAAACATATGCTTATCTCTAAGAAGAGATGTCTACTTTCCAATTTGGGTTACATCTTCATTTATACATGTTTTGAAGGTGTGGGAAGGATGTGGAAGGTCACAAATCTCAAGGGAGATGAATTGGTTCAAATTCCATGATTTACAACAATACATAACTCAAGGAATTACTATTTTTAGAAACTTACTAATTTTAGACTGCACTACTAAAATTTAAACTTTGGACACTTCCATTGGGTTTTAGGGGGTCAAACTTCATTGAGTGAAGCTCCATGCCATCTCACTATTTTCCCCTCATTATTATCTTTCTAATGGTTCAAATGGTGAGTCAATTAGAGCTACAATGCAAACATTTTGGCTCCCAGAAGTTCCACCATCAATTGGGGTGGACCCATCACCCGAATTGTCATCTGAATTGTTGTCTGGATTAACACCTCTAATAATAAAATAATCAAATTGAATATAATGTACTATATATCTATAATAAATTTGACAATGAAATTATCATTTGTAAGTTGAGAAAAAGATAATAAATTATTTGTAAGATTAGGTACACATAAAACATCATTAATAACAATATTTGAAAACTTTACTTTTACCTATTTAGTTGCTTTTTAAAATTAATTATCTCCTAATAAAATTATTTCATAGATATATCTAGAATCATATAGAGTATTAGATAATCAATTCATGTGATGTGATGCACCACTGTCTAAAATCCACACATTTTTATTTGAAGTAAATAAAGAAATACATAAATCAATAACATTCTGATCCTAATTATTATTCTAATTAGGGTTTTGATTCTTCTACTTATTTTAATTAGATTTCTTCCTTTTGTTATTTTTATAATATTGATTGTTAACTCTATATTTTTTATAATAAGTTTTCCTTCTATGACCAAATTTATCACAAAGATTTCAATTTTTATTAAACTTAGGTTTATGATTCTTCTTACCAAATTTCTAGTTCCTATTTTTGCCTTTAGAATAAATAGGGTTAGATTTCTAGTTTTTATTATTATTAGAAAAATTATTTAAGGTGATAGGTGCCTGAGTGGCATTCTCTTTAGACTAAAAATTGGTCATAACTTGATCTTATTGAATTAGGAGAGTAGACAAAGTGGTAAGGTCAAGGATATCTTACTCAGTTTAATATATAGAATTCAAAATTGAAATGAAGATTTTAAACTTTTTATGAATATTTGATTGAAATATAAAATAAAAAAATTGATCTTAAATCAAAATACAATTATATCCATATAAATGATTTGTAATGTTCTTAATTTTAAAAATATAATTCACAACCTTTTCATAACCTTTCATACATGTAGTAAGTAATTGAAGGATTAACTTAATTATTTTATAGAGATGAATGTCATTGTGTATGGACTCAAGGAGTTTCCAAGCATCACTAGGAGAATCCTGATAACTAATATGGCAAAGAAATTTATCTTTAATGTAGACAATTGAAAACCACACACAATAGTTCTAGATGTCAAAACACCCCTGATTGAACCATTACCTAACCTCTGACCATGACCCTAAGTCAGTTTAGCTAAATATATAAACCTAATTCACTAACCACTCCTTTTACCCCACTTAACCTTGAATCCTTAACCATCAACAATCACCTTGATTGTTGATGGTCACCCTAACCATTAATGGTTAGGTATATTCCCCATCTAGCTCAAGATAACTCATGCTATGTGTAAGATAACATGTCAAAATTTAATATAGATGGCAATATAACACATCATAGCAACCAACCAAACCTCCTATGGAACCTTCCACCTTCATCTCTTTTGCCTATAAAGAAGGGGAGTAGGAGGTGCAAAATATTGATGATCAAAAAAGCATTCATCCACTTTAGCAATCAAGCAATCAGGAAACCGAAAGTCTTCAGGAGCTATCAAACTTCTTTGTAGGTTATCCCTTTAGTATGTAAAAAAATGTGATATAAAATTGAACCTCTACCTAAATTATTCTTCAAGAAAAGTATTGTTACTCTGCCAAAATTACTCTAGGATCAATTACCAGCCATCAAGCAACCAAATAAGTACATTTTTGGTTTTTAGGTTCTGATTACTTATTTCCCAACCCAAACCCCTCTACATTATATCCTCTAACCCCATGACCTTACCCAAATATCTAAAACATGTACTAACTCCTTTATGCAACCTAAACTAGACTCTTTTTTAAACATACCCAAAACCCATAACAACTGCTAATGGTCACCCAACTGTCGATGGTCGCCTTAACTATTGACAATCACCTTAACTATCAATGGTCATTGTGATAGGAAATACAAATTTATTTATACCTACTTACTCCCAACCAAATTCCACTTTATATGTCTGTGCTTATTCATATATACCTCCCCTATTTTTTGAAGCCAATATAACCTATTTAACATTAATATTGACCTGTTATTTGCTATAATTAGTTTATTTACTTTATCAATTATTTATCTATTCTTGTATTCTCTTTCAGTGGTTTTTGTCATTTGATGCAAGTACTTTATGTTTAATTCTTTCAACTTAATTGTTTTAAGAGTGTGGATTGATAGCCTCCTAGTAAACTCACGCTTCTTAGATCTAGGTCATGTTATGCAATCAACCTTGCTATCCATCTAACAACCCCTTTGCATGAGTTCTTTCTTATCTATAAGTGATTATTCCCAAGTTGAAAGGAGATCTTCATAATCATTTAGATCATGCGATCATAAACAACTAGGTTCTACCATACCTAATTTTATTTTCTTACTTATTTAATTAAGAATTGAAAGAAACATTTTGGCATGATTGGTGGGACCTTAGTAAGATTTAGGTGTCCTTTTGTTCTTTATTCTATTCTCATATAAATTAATCAAAATTTAGTTTGGGTATAAAATAAACCTTGCATACATTGATTGCTTGCATGTTTAGCCCATTTAGTTAAATTAAAGGCAAAGTAATTAATCATAGTTTCACTTCTTTATCTTACACTATACCAAACCACTTAAACCAATTAAACATCAAAACAATTGATAAGGCCTAACTAGGGTTTCATCTTCTAGCATATCACCTTCACCCTTTGACTATCTTACTTAGAGGTCATTACCAAGAAGAGAACCAAAACTCAGCTCTTTGGTTGAGTTTAAACTTTGAAAATTGGTATATACTAGCTAAGCACTTGACACCCTTATTGTCATGGTGTGTGCAGTGAGGGGGTAGGCTCTAATACCAAGCCACATATTAATTTCCAATATAGATCCTTTTGAGAGCCTATAACACCTAAAACCAACCACAGACTTATTTTTAGTACCTATTATACAAACCAAATTCTTCTTCACACTTTCCAACTAAGGCATAAGCCAAAATCAAGATAAAAAGTACCCTAATATTTTAAATGCACTTTAGTGTATATTTTTATTTCCTTGAGATTTTTTCTTTTGTTTGCTTTGTGTTTGTGTTGTGATCTTTCATTTATTCTTTTCTTTTCTTCATATGGTTTTTACTAGAAAATAGTTGAGGAACCAAACCAATCAAGAACCACCTTCCTCTTCTTCTTCCTCCATAGAGTATACCTTAGATGTTGAGGTTTCTCCCCATCCTTTTACCCCTCCTATTATGCCTTGGATAGTTTCCCAAGGTGATGCATATTTTCCACCTTCCCTGATAACAACCTTATGGCCCTCCAACATTACCTTAACACCCTATCTCACCACACCCCTATTTCTTTGGTTACTCCTAGTGATCCAACTTATGGGATGCCTCCCCATATTATGGTTTACACTACCTATACCCAACCTATGATCACTCAAACATCTTCTTCCACCAATAATTCATTTACTACCTCCACTCAAACTCAATCAAACAACCCAACCAATAACTAAATACCCCCTACACCAACCAACAACACCTCCCACATAGGGATAACATTAATTATAGTTATCAAAACCCCATCCACCATGGGGATACCTTCTACTTATATTTCCACTATCCCCCTTATCTCTACCAACCCACTGATCTCCACCCCACTCCAAAATGTGGTACTATATATACCTTCTACCCTTCCATCTATAAGTACAGAGTCACCACTCACCTCTAACCAATTAACCCATCCATACATCCAACCTAAAGAACATCAATTCCCTAATCTACTAGTCCAATCATACCACCCAACCAACCTACATCAATCCCTCAACAAATACCCATGATACCCTACCCATGCTATGTTCCTAATCTACAAGGATACATAGCTCCATCTTCTACCCAACCTCTTATACATATTAACCCTTATGTGGTATCATCCAAAACCTCAATAACCACATACCAATATGTGGAATATTCTAAACATTCTACCATCTATCCATATATTACATCCACCCAGCCCCAATAAAACTTACCATACAATTATAGAGCTCCCTAACCCCAGATAGATTTGGTCAAAATGTTTATGGACAAAATGACCAACCTAGAGTCATTTATCTTTAGGGCTCACAATATATTATCTTATGACCAAATCTATAATGATCCCATTCACCCATCCATCCCCATCCAACCTTACCCTCCTCAATGGGAACTACCCAGATTTTTTAAGTTTTAAAGCAAGGAGGACCCCCAATAACACTTAAGAGTGTTTCGACATTCTTGCTACTTGATTACCTATGATGATGTTCTTCTCATTCATACCTTTCTTATGTCTTTATTTGGACTAGAATTATATTATTATAGTTCTCTCACCAAACACTCCATATTTTCCTTTTCCCAACTTGCCCAAACCTTTTTAGACCACTTTTTGATCAATATATCTAAAAAGGTCTCCATCACCAACCTCTACTCCATCATGAAATTTGATGATGAATGAATTTATGATTTCATATCTCAATGGAGAGGTCTTATCATCTAGATATCTTTCTCTTTGACCTAACCCACGCTGATTGAACTTTTTCTCACAGGCTTGTACCAAACACATTGCCCCTACTCTATAGGTTCAAATCTTCAAAACCTTTGACAAAATTTTCACCATGGCATGCAAACTAGAAATCAGAGCCATCAATGAGGGGAAATTAAAACTAAGAAAAAAAAATCTAGCTTAAAATCTAATGACCATTCCCCATCCAAAACCACCAATAAATCTAACTACCCCAACACCAAACCAAAGGTAGTTGCAAACCTAGTTGTCCTCAAAATAACCCAACCTCTAGTTATCACCCAACCCAACCAAAACAAATCCTCTAAATGCACCAATCAAAAAACATAAAATCAAAACCAGGCTACCCTAAAATAATACACTCCACTAGGGGAGTCATATGCTTCATTTTTGGACAAGTTTCTCAAAGCCAACATCATTCAAATTCCCCCATCAAACCTATCCGACAATTTTATGCTTCTCACCTTGTGGTTGATTGGTAAAATTATAATGATCTATGTGATTTACATAATGTCATTGGACATGAAGTTAGTAGGTGTAACACATTCAAAACCATTGTATAAAACTTTATTGATAAGTGAGAACTTACATTAGACAATCCCAATGCACCCCCAAATCAGTCACTTGACATCTTTTGACAACCTTTTCCCAACCATTCCCCTTTTACCAACCATGATGATAACAAACCAAACTCTTATAATGCTCATGAAGTCCAATGGTCAATATAATTATCAATGAACCTATCATTGAGGAAACACTATCTCAACTACCTCTTCCTCTACTCCTCTTATGAAAATGGTGGAATCACCTTCCATTCCTTTGGATACACAAAGGAAGAAACCACCTCCTTTTCTCCACTTAATGAGATAATGGAATTACCCACTTCTCCTTTGACATAAATACCCAAGGAGGAAACCATTACCATTGTACCTTCCTCCCCCATCTTAGAGTCACCCACTCTCTCTTTGAAAACCATTCCACAAAGAGAGATTACCTTGTCTACTCCTTTTATGGAGGAAATATCTCCCCAAACCTTAGACTCTTTCATCAAGGACAAGGGTGAAGAAAATATTCCCTTACCCCAACCTATGGTATTAATATTTGAATCTAATTCCTAAGGAAATAAATCCATCTACAAATCCTTCTCTAGACTAGTCTAAAACCTTGAACTCTCTTCTTAACCCAATATGGATCGAGCCACCTTTTGGTACCATATTGGGCTCCCCTATCAAAACAAACATGAACCTTCAACCTCAATTTTATCCACCACTAAACCTATCATCACCTCAATCCCTTCATCAAACACCTCTCCCTCAAAAACCATGGAAGAACCATCTAAACCATATCCATCCCAAATTATCAAATCACCTTACACCTCTTTAACCAAACCCATTAAAAACCTAGGGATACTCCCTAATCCTAGCCTTATCCACCCATATTTAAAGTTAGATTTAAACCCATATAGTTCACCAAAGAAAACCTTAACCAATTTAACCAAGAAGGTGGAGGCACCCAAACTCCCAACTAAAACCAAAACCATACCACCTCATTCCCAAATTACCAAATCACCTTACACCTCTTTAACCAAACCCATTAAGAACCTAGGAATACTCCCTACTCCTAGCCTTATCCACTCATCTTTGAAGTTGGATTTAAACCCATCCAGTTCACCAAATAAAACCTTAACCAAACTAACCAAGAAGGTGGAGCTACCCAAACTCCCACCTAAAACTAAAACCATACCACCTCCTTACCTCTTACCTTATATCTTGGGACCCCATCCTTATTCCATCCTAGGGGCTCATCCTTCTATAAATAAGGTTAACCCTCCCAAAACTACACAAGCTAAACTTATTCCTTTTATCTTAATTTTACCTACCCCCTCTAAAACATGAAACTCCCCATCATTTTAATAAAAACTATCTACCTCCACCTACCCACCTATCTCCAAACCTTTATCATCCCAATCACCCACCTCCAAATATTTCACCTTTAAACCTTCAACTTTCAGACTAGCCAACAATAAGTAATCCCACTCAAACCCACCTACCAAAACCATTCTACCACCCACAACTCCCATGGTGAAACCCACTTCTAAGAAGGCTCCCACCCCAAAAACCAAAAGCCCATCACCCTCAACACCTTTGCTTGAATTTTTTTTGACTCTTTTACAAAGTTTTTTATAAACCTCTTACTTAAACCTACCACATATCAGACTATTTAACCCTTCAAGTTCAAAACCATCTTGGTGCGATGATAGTTTAATCTAATCATACCATAGGATACCTAGACTTGACATGGAGAACTACAAATCTCTCCAAGAATTTATCCATAACTTATGGGATGAAGATGATCTATGTCTAATGAACCTATTTTAAGCCCATTATCAACCCAACCACCAAATAAACCTATCCAATACTTATCCAATCCCACACTCTCATCCAAGAGTGAGGAGGAATATAAGTATCCTTCTATCCTAACACTTCCCCTCATCCACACTATCCATATGGTCACCCAATCTCAGGCCTCACAAAAGGATAAGGTAAAGACCAAAGTGTCCATTCTATGGACATATCCTTCAACACCTAAACCTCCAAATTAAACTCAACCACCTCCACCTTTACCTTCACCAAAACCCAAAAATATATATTTAGGGTGCCTCTTCCTTCAACCATTATGAATCTATCCAATGAGTAGTTCTAAAATAACTTCATGAGACATTGGTGAAGATGAGATTATATGAACTGATCAACACCTCACCCATCATTGTCAAGCACTGATAGAGGCCCTACAATATATAAAGGTATAACCCAAAGACCCTGGACCTCTTACAAATTTTTTTAAGCTATTCACCTTTCCACCCTTGTCACACTTAGGGATTCAAAAATACCTTCTATTCATCCTGAAGATGTTGATCCTCCCCTCTTCATCACTGCATACATCAATCAAACTTAAATCAAGAGGGTAATTATTGGTGGGGGATATAGTATTAACATTATCTCTTATCATGCTTATAACCAAATCCAATTGCCAAAGAATATCATGCTGGAAACCTCAATGGTCCTCTATTCCTTTAATGATACTATGTCCATAACTTTGAGAATAGTCATCTTTCACATCTACTTGGGACCTCACATGTTTTAAATCTCTTCTACATCATAGAAGGTAAATTTCAATACAAAATCCTACTTAGAAAACCTTAGATCCATGCCATGAGTTGTGTCCCATCTACCTTACATCAATGTGTCAAGTTTGAACATGAGGGTCAAGTCATAATTATACAAGTTAACCCTAGTCCTTTTACATCTTTCAACATGAAATATTGACCCCATGACGTTCTTCTTCCTCAATCATCCACCTCACCACCAACCAACAAAAACTCCACCCCTACCATTGATGAAGCTTCAACTAGATCATCTATCCTTTTGTCTCAAATCCCCATAAAGGACCCCTTAGAACCTACATTACAACATCTCTCACTGGGAGAGTATCATATTTTGGCCTTAGATGCCTTTCATACTCCTTAAGAGTATAGTAACCTTGACCATGGTCTATATTATGATCCTAATATCATAACCATCATTCTTTTTGGGCTCCCCAAATACCAAACCAACTTAATATATGGGGGGATTTAATAATCCACTTCTCACTCCCTCCACTATCGCCTCTATCTAACCATTTACCTCTAATTTATCCTATTTGGACAAACTATAATTTTCAAAATTATACCTACATAAGTGTGCTTATAAGGGATTTAGTGTTTTCCAATATGAACATGGACCTCATAAGTTACCCTTGATCAAAACCCCAAAAAATCATGAACTATTTGGCCTTAGGTTCATCTTAACACAAGAATCCATCGATTCACCCAAACCCATCACCACCATCAACAAAGATATCCCATCCTAACCAGCCCCATCTCTTTTAAATTATAAGGAATTCAAAACCATTCATTCTAACTTTTTTTTTATCAATACTATTAGTTTGGGTCCCTTAACCTATCAA
Source organism: Torreya grandis (assembly GCA_037957365.1). NCBI lineage: Eukaryota > Viridiplantae > Streptophyta > Pinopsida > Cupressales > Taxaceae > Torreya > Torreya grandis. The sequence goes on along the minus strand of JARHVA010001616.1, from coordinate 60,469 downwards.
AAGGGTAGCCAAACTAAAATCTTTCCTTTGATTCATCCTAAAATGGTAGAAAATGATTATCCTACCATCCACACCATCTAACATCAAGATGAGGATTCCAGTATCACATATCTTAGTGTAAGGGATTCTTTTATCCACAAATCCCTTCTTCTTAAGAACCAAACCATGTTGAATGAATCCATTATCAATGTTAACATGGGTACTTAAGATAACCCACATATTATAAAGATTGGTCAATCCTTAGATTCCATGGAGAAATAATATTACCCTTCCTTCGTGATCAAAGCATAACATTTCCTTGGTCCTATCAGGATATGCTTAGAATTTATCCTTACATATCTCTCCACAACATCATCATCTATCCTGACATTAAGCCTATTAGGCAAAAGTTTGGTAGGATACACCCTTGTATCACCCTTATAGTTAAAGAAGAGATTCAATGCCTCTTATCTATCAATTTCATTCAACCCATTAATTATCCCCAATAGGTCTCTAATATCATTCCCATTACCAAACCAATAGGGGGACTTCACCTTTGTATTGAATTTTGAGACCTCAACCTTGTTTATCCAAAGGATGACTTCCCTTTGCCTAGAATTGACTAACTTGTTGATATTACCTATTGCCAAAAGATGTTATCTCTCATGGATGGTTTCTTAGGATATAATCAGATCTTTATTACCACTAGAGATAAAAAATACTTCTTTCATCACCCCATGGGGCATTTTATACTATAGGGTCATGGCATTTGGTATGAATATTGTTAGAGCAACCTACTAGCATGGAATGACCTAAACCTGTCATGATCTCATCCACAAAATAATAGAGGAATATGTAGATGATCTCCTTGGGAAATCCAAATATCACAAGGATAATCTTGAAGTTTTCAAAATCAACTTTGTCTAATCCATTTTTATGTCTAACTCAACCTCAAAAAATGTGTTTTTAGGGTCCTATCTAGAAAGCTTATTGGATTTATCATCTCTCTTCAAGGAATTTAAGTAGACCTGGCCAAAGTTAGAGAAATCCTCAACATGACACCTCCAACCCACTTTAAGTAAATCCACATCCTATAGGGGAATCTCCAATCTATCTATTACTTCATCTCTCAGTTATTAGATAGATGTCAACCCTTTCATGACCTTATCAAGAAAGATACATATTTTAAGTGGAATAAAGATTTCCAATAATCCTTTAATTCACTCAAATAGTACCTTCTTTCTTGACCCATTCTTACCCTCCTAAATAAGACCAACCCTTATACCTTTATATCTCTACCACTGACCATTCCTTAGGGGTAATGCTCACTCAACGTGATGAATAAAAAAATGAACAAACTATCTAATTTGATTCCACACTTATGGTCAAGTAGGTCAATAGATCTTACCAATATAACAATGATGTCTTGTAATAGTAAAAATAACTAGTAGATGTATTCTTAGCATTGTTTGATCATTACCTTATCCAATCTATTTCATGATGTACCAATAAGTTCAAAGATACAATGGTTTCTCTTACTTCAAAAATCCCATCTCAACCTTCCAATTCCAAGTTCTTCCTCACCATTCATAATTTTATCACACCCTCTTATATCCGATCTGACCTTCTTACCATTTATAGTGTGGAGGAATCTCTATGAAACATTTGGTATGATCAAACCTTTGACTACCCCAGCCTCAACATTATTCCTCCCAACCTCTTTAAGAATGCTCAAAGAGACTTCTTTTAGAGTACCTCTCATTATATGATACTATGGGTAATCCTTTAAAAAAATGTTTTTTATGGCCTTCTTCTCCATTTCTTATATAGCCATGAAGCTTCCCATGCTATCAAGGAAATGCATGACATGATATGTGGGGGATAGTTTAGTAGTCTAGCTCTCACTAAATGTATCCTTCTCATTGGATACTATTGGCCCACCCTCAACCAAGACTTATATGATTATGTAAAGAAGTGTGTTAAATGTCAATATCACACCAATTTACATCACATGCTAGCCCATGGCCTTCAATTATCTAAGGACTTTTGGCCCTTCTCACAATGGGGACTAGATCTCATTGAGAAAATCAATCCTCATTCTTCATAGTGCTACCACTCCATCATCACCACCACTAAATATCTTACCAAGTTAATGGAGGCTATTCATCTCATCTCAACCAAAATATAAAATATTGTCAACTTCATCAATCATCATATCATCTATCATTTTGATGTTCCCCATAAGATCATTATTGATAATGGTAAATATTTCAAAAATAAACAAGTCTAAGGTCTTTATGACACATTTTACATCAAGTTAATATTTTCCTCACCTTATTCCTCACCTTATTTTCCATAAGAAAATGGATAAGTATTATCCTCTAACAAAATCCTCAAAAAGATGTTAACCAAAGTGGTCAATGTTTCTAGTTAGGATTGGCACTTATACATCCCCTTCTCTTTAGGGGCCTATCACACTATAATTTTAAAATCAATGAGTTCTAACCCTTTCTCTATAGTATTTTGAGCAAAGGTAGTTTTACCTCTTGAATTATAGATTCCCTCTCTTCACATATCCTTGTAAGACATCAATTTTGAGAGTGACTATCATCAAGATCATCTAGCATGACTTGAACTACTTGATGAACACTATCTAGTAGTGCTTAAACATCTTCATGTATATAAATATCAAGTCAAGAACACCTATAAAAATTACCTAAAAGAGTGAGAATTCAACATCAAAGATCTCATCTTGAAGGAAAATCAACATGTGACCAATATGGAGAAAATCAAGCAAGGAAAGTTTGCTTTAAATTGGCTTGTACCCTACATCATAACCCATAAGTATGGGTTAGGATATTAAAATTTATCTTATCTTGAAGGAAAACCAAAAGTTTAGCCTCTTAATTCTTCACACCCACATCCTTTCTTTTGTTTATCCCTTAATTTACGATATTTTCACCTTCCTCACACCTTCACATCATCCCCTTGAGGATACCTAATTACAACATAGAACCATGTGATTAACCATTATAGTCATATCCTAATACCAAATATTAGTACCATAGCTCTACCCATAACATGGTTCTCATGGATACTTTTTGTTCTTAATCAAGTAGAATCCCATGGTCATTGTCCCTCAAAACCACTCCTTTCACTTATCATTAACATCATGTGATCTAAGTTTTTCTCTCATAAAGGTAAAAATTTAAGCCTAAATAGACTTTTCCATGTCTAAACCTAGCATCAAAACAATTTGGGATACCTAAATATCACTTGGGTCAAATATCTATAACATGCAGACTACTCCCTTGAAGGATAGTTGCCCAAAATTTAAAATTGCTTAAAATATAGATTGATCCCTTAAATAATAGCTACCAAAATGAATAAATCCAAAACTTGGACCACTCCCTTGAAGGATGGATAATTCACATTTATCAAAGCAATCATTTTAAGCTTCCTACATCAATTAGATTCACAAACCTATTAGAGCAAAATAATAAAAAAGACCCTTTATCAAAATCAAAATAAGCTATCCCAAGAAAGCTATAATTAGATTTTATATATAACATCAATAAAATTATTACATTGATCATTCTACAACTTGCATTGATCATTAAAATATGAATTTGTCTATTAAGGTTCTTAGGTCACCTATAGAAGGGGCAAACTGACCCTCAAGAGGTTAAAATACCTTTCACACCACCTATGATGGAAGATATAGTTAGGTATTAGTATGTTCCCTTTTATTTATATGGTTTTCAACAAAAGAAGGAATATAATGTGAATATCTAACCAAGATGGTAGTTAAAAAGACCAAGTCTAGTTATTTCCTCCTATGTAATAGGCAAATGAAATATGTATTGTGGCTCTGTATTAATATAGAGACCCAAGACTATATTTTTTCTATTACCTCTATTTATTTTTTAACCTAGAGGGATATAGATAGTTATAGGGTTATCGAGGGTTATAGATTTAAAAAAACCAAGAGACATTCTTGTTTATTATTTCTCATGTTTATTATTATTTCCTATTTGTTAAAATTTTAATAGATAATCTGGATGGAGAATATATTGTCTATATGCACAAAGAGGAAATATAAATGCTATTAATGAAGGATGATTGCTTCAGAGCCTCAGATCCTTCACTGTCAGATTTCAACATTACCTTATAGGTTTCTAAAATACATTTTGATGTAAGTTATTAATTGTAAATTTATGATTTATTATTTTTGTGAAATTAGATATTTAATTACTAAATTATAAATAGGTCTAATTAGATAAAAATTAGTAAATAATGTACAATGATTAGGCTAATAATTTTTGAAATTTGACTATAATTAGGGATTTTCTAAAAATAATAGTGAGAGAGAGAAAATCAAACTTATCTTACTCTATACTATTCTAATTAAGACAAGGTCTATAAATATATGTGTAGGCTTAGCAGACTATGACAAATAGGAATCTAGAGTTCATTTATTGATTATATAAGAGCACCAAAGTTGGGATACCTTGGGTTTTGGAATTATAGTCTTATCTAGACACTATTGTCTTAGTGATCGAAGTTTTCTATGCTTTGTGTAAATATTGAAGCCTAAAAGTCTATAGATCTCATTGTGTATTTGATTTAGTATTTAATACCCTAGGTCCTCTTTGTGATTGAACTTGAATGTAAATTTTTGAGAAAGGAGAGGCGCTGTTAGTGTGTAAAGGATACACTAGATACACTTCACACCCTATATGTAGGCATGTTGCCTATATACTAATGCTTTGAGGAGGGATCAAGCTATATGTGGTTCTCCCATTGAAGTACTTAGTGCAATAGTATGATGAAAATGAAAGTAAATTTAGAATTGGGTGTAATTGGAATGACTAAGTATTGGTGTAAGGGTTTTAAATAAGCTTAGAATACTATTAGATGGTTGTATGCAGAGAATAAGGAAAAGTGCTTGAGTGGTCTTGCTTGTATTCTTACTTCTCTCTTGTAAATGAGTGTCAACCCTTCTAAATGGACCTTAAATGGCATTTTATAGGGGATTTAAATATCATGGGTTAAATTAATTTGCATTAGGATATCATTAATTGGGATAAGGATTTAGAATAATATGACTATTTGAAGCCAAAATGCACTTGGAAAATAGTGCAAAAATTATGACACCCTAGGTTTCAACATTGTAGTCCAACTTTGGGCATTGTTTTCCATGGCTGATAGGACTTAGGGGATGGATTAAATATGGAAAGAGTAATTTGGGTCTACAAGGGTACAATTTAGGAGGCTAAAAATGTTTGAAAATTAGTGAAAATATGCCTATGAGGGTCATGATAGCAAGTAAGATGGACCTATGGATTAGGTGTCATTATCCACACTCAAGTTACCAAATTTTACATTTTATATGACTAAATTTTCACCCCCTTTATTATATTGATGAAATAAATCAAAATAATATGATAAAGGAAAAATATAAAGCATACCTAAATCTATTTGTAAAGGTGAAGCTCATGAAGTTGTGTGATGCTAGATGTGCATAGAGAGAACATAGTGTTAAGTGTGAATTTACAATAAAAAACATAGAGTAGATTAGTCCTTACTAGATATGTTATATCTAAAATAATAACATCTAAAATTTGGGTAAGAGAGAGGAAGATAAAGGAATTAATTACACCTCATTGGGTACATGAACCAATACAAAACCTATTGTGACGCTAGATTGTGATGGGTGTGTGTTGTCCCAAAAGTAATATCGTGAATGGAGATGAGTGCTTAATTCCCTATAAGTGGCTCAAGAATGAAAATGTAAGCCCCTTGGATCCATTAATACTAATTGAGTGAAGCTAATGAATCATGCATGTGTCAACTAATGTTTATACTATGTGTCTAATCCCTCTAAATAGGTGGCTAAATAATACAAAGGCTAGTTAATCCTTTGGCTCCATCATTGCCTCATGAATTGAAGATATAAAGTAATACCAATATGGAATAGATGTCATATGAGATGGATCCTAAAGCCCATGAATTTACTATGATCTAACTATGTTGGCATGAATATCTAAATGTATGCTAGAAACTAGGCCACTCTTGGCCATTTCAAAAGATGGATATTAGACTTATATAAAAGCCACTCCAAAACTAGTGAAATAGGCTTAGGTGGAAGCCAAATTGGGAACTCAGGAAGTTAAGTTTGTATGAAAGCCAAAATTTAAAATGGATGTCAACCACCTATAGATGAATTAAGGAATTCAAATACTAAGAAATGCTTGGAAAATAAAGTGAACTCAAAAAAGGGGAGGATAATGTGCCATGCACATTGGCCCCCAATCATTGGTGTCTAGAACATAGATTTGGATATGGAAGTTATATCAACTACGTAATCTAAAACTAGAAGTGAGAGACATCATGCCATGCATGATTCCCCCTATATCTACATTCTCTAAGAAAAAAACTATACTAAAACATGCTAAATTTAGATTACACCGAGTTGACAAACCTATGACTGAACTCACTTTTCTACCTATCTATAGAAAAACTAATTTTTCTATTGTCTAAATAGGATCATCAAGAATAAGACAAACTATTATTCAACACTATTATCCAACATTGGTGCTATTGTCTAGGGCTAAATTTAGTAATTATTCTAGATTTTCTATTATCTACCTGGTCTATTCTACCTAGTTTGATATCTAGATTCTATTCTAAGTGTTCTAAAATGTGTTTTTTTATCATTAAGTGCTCTGATATCTATGATAAAAAACTATTTATTGCCCCTCTTCTAAGGGTAAGATTGAATATGTTGTAATGACTTCCCTTAAAAGAAATAGCCCTATAATTTTGTTATGTTGCATAGATATATGATATATCAATGATAATTGACAAGATATATTGAGATATATCAAGGTTTATATTGAGAGATTAGTAGATCGACAAGGTATGCCTAGACAAATTTAACAATTTAATAACATGTGTAATGTACTTAACTAAAATTGAAAGTGTTAGTTGTTAGTAAGGAGGGATGGAGCATGATGTACATCATAGAATCCAATAAAGAAATGAAATTCATGATATGGATCATGGAATTACAAATAGGGAAAATAATCAAGAAACAAGCATAAAAATCAAGAAGCATACAAGAGTGGCCAAGGGGCGAAGCAATCAAGGGACATGGGCACATATCACTCAAACTAGAAATTAGGCATATAAGACATGCTCAAATTCAACATACACATAAAATTGAAACAAAAAAAGTTGACACAAGGGCCACATACACATGAAAGACTGCAAACAAAGGACATTGGCAAATGTCTTAAGGCACACCATGGATAGAAGCAAAGGACATTGGTAAATGTCCTAAAACACATAAAAGCCATGGAATAAGAACTAATAAAATGTAAACATATCAAGCTATGATAAGCAAGAAATGAAAACATGTATATATTATAAGTGCAATAACATCTAACTAATCAAAGAAAGAAGTGAAAGTATGCAAGACATGTTAGTAAAAGACTAGGTATATGCTAGGAAATACACAAGTTAAAGATACTAGTGAGTGTCAATATGGTAATCTATGTAAGTAATGTGTGTCAACATGATAACTAGAGTGTGTGGTGTAGGAATGACATAACTTAGATGGTGTAGTCATGCAGAAGATGCCCCTAGTGGGCATGTATATCGATGTGTGTCTCAAATGTAGAAGTAGGATGCCCCCTCAATGGGTAGATTTAGTCAATCAAAGATATGGGTGTCACTACACACACTAAAAGAAGATCAAGTTAAGTATGGTAATGTAGATAATTTGATAAACAATAGCATAAAATAGCAAATGTAAGTCTAGCATAGTAATAGTAATGCAAATCATGGATGATGCATATAATCAAAAGGTTTTTGTGTTTTAGAATTATTTAAATGTTTTTGATTTTTTGATTTTATATTATTTTTGTATTTTTGAAATAATATATGTATAGGAAAGACTGAGAATAAATTATACTAATTGATGAGTCTTAGATGAGACTCCCTATCATGGCGTCTTATATCAAACAAAGGTATCGTGCATAATCATGAAGCATGATCAAAAGGTTAAGGCTATGACTCTAAAATATATGTACATTGTAACTATTATGATATCTATAAAGTATTAAAAAAATGTGGGATTCCCTTTTAACTCTAATAAATGGATATAACTAAGGGACTCTTAGGGACCCACCTGTAAGTAAGATAAGGAGTTATCTGAAAGTGTGCTTTATGTTTAGAAGCATGAGATCTCAATGTTACTACTCTAGGTGTGAATATTTTAATTAGAATCTATCTAGAGTCTTGAGTTTAGTGAGGTGTATGAAATATATATAATAATGATGTGTGCCTCAACTATGTCTAAATCTATACCATATGAAGAATTGTAACTGGTGGGGAAACTAAAACTAGTGGAGAAGCTAGAATTGGTGACTACAAAGGAGATGGCTCTAAAGGGGGGAGTGGTAGCTCAAATAAAACTCTACCAATTGTAATAACCTAATTATAATGAATTAATTTCATGAATCTATGAAATATATATGGTAATACTCAAATTTTTTGAAACCATGGGTGACTAACATATCAAAAACTTCTACACTAAGAACTATCATGAAATGTGTGGTCACATGTGTTGGACCAGTCTATAAAATAAGTACAATCTCACCTAATGAAATTTATATGTGCTCATTAAATCCAATGATAAATAAATTTTTTAGAGTGGTATCTTGCTCTGAATATCCCAAATGCCACAATAATGTAATGGTGCACATGTTGATACTGGAACCATTATTGATGAGAACAATATGAATGGGTTAATTATGAATATGTGCTCTGATAAAGAGTGCATTATAATCTAAATTATCCTCAATGATATTTTTATTTTAGAAAGATACCAAAGGTCTATTTGTAACCTTGGACTCATACACAACTATCATACCTCTCAAAGGATGTGACTCAACTAAAAGTGCCTAGTATGTAACTAGTGGAGTATGTGCATGGTATGTGCGGTGTACACCTAATGTGTCCCCTTTATATTATTTAGAATGCTATGGAAATGGATCTAATAATATTTTCAAAGCTTTATCCTATGTTGGATTTGCTTGTAGAGGCTCAACTAAAGTGCCAAAATCAAGTAGGTTATCATCTATTAAGTCCTTTATTTTATGTCTCAAACTAATTCATCTATTTATAGTGTAGCTTGGTGCCCTATGAAAATCACAAAATGCATGATGATCATATCCCCATGGGATAGACTTTAATAGGTCAACTTCCTAAATAAGAGGGAGATTGATGATGTTACATTCCAATAACTGATGTGAAAATCTAGCTGGAGAAATTGGTAGATTGGTAAATGCACACTAAGGAGGTTATGATAAAACCAAGAGTTGAGGTGGCTTTGAATCTATATTGATTTTTGGTTTATTCTAATTATTATTATAATTAACTTTGAACTTGTATGAGACTTTTATATTACTCTTGTTTGTTGTGTCTTGGATGCTTGTATACTTGAGTTTGCCCATTGAAATGCGTTTTACTTCTCTTTCCTTTAGTGTATGACATAATTTAGTGAAGGAAGAGAATATTTTGAACATAATAGATTCATGTAATGCTGGTAGAAGGATCTATTTGAATATATTATGTAACTCTTGATCTACAATGGGGCTAGTCATCTTAACCAAGATGTTCTTATATCGAAGCACATAGTCTATGAGATGATCATTTAATTTTTGTTTCTATTGTGAAATTTATGCATAATAGACCTTATCACCAATGTTGATACTGAAATGTGCTAGGAACATGTTAGATAAATGATTGAATGTATTGATTGACTAATTTAGTAGACTATAAAACCATTGTAAAGCATAATACTTTAGACTCTATGGAAATGGCTTGGTTAGTAACCAGTCATTTGGCACATAATCCAAGAATTTTGCATCAAAATATCTCAAATGTGTCTCTAAATCACACTTTCCATCATAAAGAGTAAGCTTAGGTTGAGAAAAACCTTGTGGAAAGGGTGTAGAAGCAATGTGATGTGTCAATGGTGTATTTAGAAGAAAAAAAGAATCCAAAGCCTGCATAGGTCTAGTGGCACCTTGTTCAAGATGTAGCACCTTAAATTGAAGAGATATTATCTCTTACACAAGGCCATACACATTAGGAGATAGGGATGTACTAGTTGTAACTAATGGAATAGAGGTAGGTTGGGCTACTATAGGGGGTTGTTGAGACATATTTGCCCTTGTAGTGTCATTTTTAACTGGTTGCTCTATGGTTTGAGAAGATTGACCATTGTTTGTTCTTTATAGTTCCTCTTTTAATATTTTAAGGATGTCATCTTTCATGTCAAGGTGTTTGGTTAAGAGTTCTTCAAGTTTTATCTTATCATTTTCATCAAAACTAATGTATTAGGCCATTGTTAAAGTAGGAAAATAATTTGAGAAGTGTTTGAATTTTTTTTTAATGATTTGTTATAGGCCAAGTGCTAGAAAAAAAAATATTGAATATAGGAAATGTAAAATCCTAAAAATAATTAACTATAAATTACATGAAAAGGATATGAAGTGCACAAACATGTAAGGTGATACCTCAAGAAGAAATGGGACCTAGTAGATGAAACTAGGGTTTGAACATTGATTATGAATTTACTATGAATTTTTGAAATTGAAATTTGAATTTCTAAGTTAAATATACAATTGAAAAATCATAAATTTAGTGGAAAATTAGTGATTTAATGGGATCTAGTAGATGCAATTAAGGTTTTAGAAAAGGTAAATATTTTTATTTTTTGACTATAAATTTTTGAATTTAAAATTGATTTTCAAATTTTAATAGGTAACTAAAAATTCAAAAAATTATTAAAAATTTACTAAAAATTATTGGGAGCTAGTTGATATAACTAGGGTTTGAAATAAATTTAATTTTAAAATTTACTACAAAATTTTAAAATTTGAGAGGAATTTTTTATTTTAATATTAAAAAAAAATCATAAATTAATGGAAAAAATTAGCTAGGAATTTGCCCTAGGGTTTCGAGAGTTTTCATGCAAAATTTGAACTCAGGTTCACCAAATGATTTATAATTTTTGAGAAATTAGATGTTTGATTATTAAATAATAAATAGGTTTGAGTAGATAAAAATTAGTAAATAATGTACAATAATTAGGCTACTTATTTGTAAAATTCTACTATAATTACGACTTTTCTAAAAATAGTAGTGAGAGAGATAAAATCAAACTTGTCTTATTTTATACTGTTCTAACTAAGACAGGGTTTGAAATTTTTTTGTGCAAGCTTGGGAGACTGTCATAAACAGGAATCTAGAGTTCATTTCTTGATTGGATAGTAGCACCAAAAATGGGACACCTTGGTTTTTGATTTTTTAGTCCTATATTGGTGTTGTTATCTTAGTGATCTAAGTTTTTTGGGTTTTTTGCACAAGGTCTATGTGACCCTGCTTGTGAAATATTGAAGCCTAAAAATCTATGGATCTCACTGTGTACCTAATTTAGTCTTCAATACCCAAGGTATTCTTTGTATTTAAACTTGAATGTAAAATTTAGAAAAATTAGAGGAGGGTTTAGTGTGTAAAGGATACACTGTATGTAGTTCACACCCCATGTGGGGGCACACTTTCTACATACCAATACTCTTAGGAGGGATCAATTTTTATGTAGTTATCCCATTGAAGTTCTTGGTGGAAGAGTGTGATGAAAATGCAATTAAATATGAAACTAGTTGTACTTGGAATGACTAAAGACTAGTGTAAGGTTTTTAATAATATTGGAATACTATTGGATGGCTGCATGCAAAGAATAAGGAAAAGTTCTTAAGTGGTCTTGCTTGTATTCTTGCTTCTCTCTTGTAAATGAGTGTCAACCCTTCTAAATGGGCTTTGATTGGAATTTTATAGGGGATTTAATGATCATGGGATAACTAAATTTGTCTTAGGTTAACATGAATTAGGATAAGGATTTAGAATAATATGACTATTAGAAGCCAAAATGCACTTGAACAATAATGCAAAAAATAGGACACCTTGGGTTTTAGCATTGTAGTCAAAGTTTGGGCATTATTGTCCATGGCTAATGGGACTTGGGGGATGGATTAAGTATGGAAAGAATAATTTTTGTCTATAAGGGTTTAATTTGGGAGGCTAAAAATGATTGATAATTAGTGAAAATATGCCTATAATGGTCATGAGAGCAAGCAAGATTGACCTATGGATTGGTTGTCATTATCCACACTCAAGTTATCAAGTTTTGATGACTAAATTTATCCCCCCCTTAATTCTAGTGATACAAAAAACTAAAATACTAGGATAAAATAAAAATAGAAAGCATACCTAAAATTACCTATAAAGGTGAAGCTTATGAAGCTGTGTGATGCTAGATGTGCATAAAGAGAGCATGGTGTGAAGTGTGAATTTGTAAACAAAAACATAGAATAGATCAATCCTTAATAGATACACTATATATAAAATAAGAATGCATAAATCTGGGTAAGAGAGAGGAAGAGAAAGGAATTAATACACCTCACTTGGTATGTGAACTAATACAAAATCTATTATAATGCTAGATTATGCTGGGTATGTGTTATATAAAAATTAATATCATGAAAGGATATGAGTGCTCAATTCCCTAGAAGTGGCTCAAGAATGCAAAGGTAATCCCTTTGGCTCCGTCATTACCAACCAAGTGAAGATAATGAATCATGCATGTATCAATCAATGTTTGGACTATGTGTCCAATCCCTTTGAAAAGGTGGATCAAGAATACAAAGGCTAGTTAGTCCTTTAGCTCCATCGTTGCTTCATGAATTAAAGCTAAGAAGTAATAACAGTATGGAATAAAAGTAATATGAGATGCATCCTAAAGCCCATAAATGTACTATGATCTAACTATGTTGGCATAGATATCTGAATGTATATTAGAAACTAGGCCACTCTTTGCCATTTCAAAAGATGGAGATTAGGCTTATATAAAAGCCACTTCGAAACTAGTGAAATAGGCTTATGTGGAAGCCAACATAGAAACTTGAGAAGTTATGTTTGTATGAAAGACAAACTTGAAAAAGGATGCCAACTACCTAAAGATGAAGTAAGGCATGAAACTACTATTAAATACTTAGAAAATAAATTAAACTTACAAAAAGGGGAGGATCAATGTGCCATGCACATTTACCCCAAATCACTAGTGTCTAGAACATGGATTTGGATCTAGAAGTTATATAAATTACCTAATCTAAAACTAGAAGTGAAAGCCATCATGCCACACATGATGCACTCTATATCTAGATTCTCTAAGCAAAAAATTATACTGAAACATGCTAAATCTGGACTGCATTGAGTTGACAAACCTATGACTAAACTCACTTTTTTATCTATTTCTATAAAAAATAAATTTTCTACTATCTATACAGTAGTATTGAGAATAGGATACCATGTTGTTCAGCACTATAGTCCAACTTTGGAGTAATTTCCAATGCGAAATATGATAACTATTCTAGGTTCTCTATTATCTACCTAGTCTATTCTACGTAGTTTGATATATAAATTCTATTCTAAGTGTTCTAAAAATTATTTTTTGATCATTAGGAGCTCTAATCTATGTGATAAAACCCTTGTTTATTTCCCCCTCTTTTAAGGGTAGGAATGGATACATTGTAATGACTACCCTTAGAAGAGAGAGAACCCTACAAGTTTGTTATGCTACATAGATATATGATATAACAATGATAATTGACAAGATATCTCAAGATATATCAATGCTAGTATTGAGATATTATTAGATCAACAAGGTATGCCTAAATAGATATAAAAAAGAAATAACATGTTCAAAATACTCAAATAAAATTGAAAGTGTTAGTTGTTAGTTCTTACTAAGGAGGGATAGAGCATGATGCCCATCATGGCATCCAGTAAAGTAAGGAAATTAATGATATGGATCATGGCATTAAAAATAGGAAAAATAATAAAGAAACAAACATACAAAGCATGAATAAAGAAGCATACAAGAGTGGCCAAGGGGCCAAGCAATCAAGAGACATGGGCACATGTCATTCAAACTAGAAATCAAGCATATAAGACATGTTCAAATGCCACATACACATATAATTGAAACAAATAAAGTTGGCATAATGTCCACATTCACATGGAAGAGTGAAAACAAAGGACATTGACAAATGTCCTAAGGCACATGCATGAATAGAAGCAAAGGACATTGAAAAATGTCCTAAAACACATAAAAAGCATGGAATAAAAATTGAGTAAATGTAAACACATCAAGATATGATAAAAAAATGTAAAACATGTATATACTAGAATTGAAACTGCATCTAACTAATAAAATAAATAAGTGAAAGTATGAAAGACATGTTAGTAATAGACTAGGTATATGCTTGGAAATACACAAGTGTAAGATACTAGCGAGTGTCAATATGGTAATCTATGTAAGTTTAGTAAGTAATGTATGTCAACATGATAACTAGAGTGTGTGGTTTAGGAATGAAATAACTTAGATGATGTATTCATGTATAAGATGCCCCCAGTGGGTATGTATATCGATGTGTGTCTCAAATGTAGAAGTAGGATGCCCCCTCAATGGGTAGAGTTAGTTAGTCAAGATATGGGTGTCACTACGCACACTCAAAGAAGACCAAGTGATGCATGGTAATGTATATAAATTGATAAACAATATCATATAATAACAAATGTAAGTCTAGCATAGTAGTAGCAATGTAAAGCATGGATGATTCATACAATCAAAAGGTTTTTGTGTTTTGGAATTATTTGAATGTTTTTGGATTTTTTATTTTGTATTATTTTTTTATTTTTTAAATAATATACATATATAAAACATTGATAATAAATTATACTAATCGATGAATCTCAAATGAGACTCCCTATCATGGTGTCCTGTATCAAACAAAGGTATCACATGTGATCATGAAGCATGATCGAAAGGCTAAGACTATGACTCTAAATGCTATGCGCATTGTAAATGTTCTAAAATCTCTAGAGTAGAAACTAAATGTGGGATTCCCTTGTAACTTTTGTAAGTGGATGAAACTAAGGGAATCTTAAGGATCCATCTGGAAGTAGTAGGAGTTCTCTAAAAGTGTGCTTTATGTTTAGAAGCATGAGATCTAAATGTTACTACGTTGGGTGTGAATAATGTAGTTGGAAGCTATATAGAATTTTGAAGCTATGGATTTGTATGAAATCTGTATACTAGTTATGTGTGCCTCAACTATGTATAAATCTATACCATAAGAAGAATTGTAATTGGTGGGGAAACTAAAACTATTGGAGAAGCTGGAATTAGTGACTACAAAGGAGATAGTTGTGAAGTGGGAAGTGGTAATGCATATGGAACTCCACCAATTATAATAACATAATTATCATGAATGAATTTCATGCATCTATGAATTATATATGGTACTAATTTTTTTTTTAATCCATTGGTGACCAAGTAACATATCATAAACTCTTTTACTAGGAACTATGGTGAAATGTGTGGTCACATGTGTTGGACTAGTCTGTAAAGGAAGTAAAAACTCACCCAATGAACTCTATATGTGCCCAATAAATTTGATGATAACTATATATATTGGAGTGGTATCTTACTCATAATATCCCAAATCCTACAATAATATAATAGTGCACATGTTGACACTGGAACCATTATCAATGAGAACACTATGAATGCACTGGTTATGAATATGTGCTCTGATAAAGAGTGCATTATAATTTGAATTATCCTCAACAATATCCTAATTTAAGAAATATATCAAAGGTCTAGTTGGAACCTTGGACTCATATACACCTATCATATCACTCAAAGGATGTGTCTCAATTGAAGATGCCTAATATGTAACTAGTGGAGGATGTGCATGGTATGTGTGGTGAACCAATGATGTGTCCCCTTTCTCTTATTTAGAATGCTATGAAAATTGATCTGAGAATATTTTCAAAGCTTTATCCTATGTTGGATTTTCTTGTGGAGGCTTAACCAAAGTACCAAGATCAAGTAGGTTATCATATATCAAGTCCTATATCTTATGTCTCAAACTAATGCATCTATTTATAGTGTGGTTTGGTGCCTTGTGAAATTCACAAAATGCATGTTGATCATATCCCCATGGAAGAGGCTTTGCTAGGTTAACTTCCCAAATAAGAGGGAGAGTGATGATGTTACATTCCAATAAGTGATGTAAAAATCTAGTTGGAGAAACTAGTAGATTGGTAAATCCACACTAAGGAGGTGTTGATAAAACCACATGATAAGGGGGATTTGAATTTGCATTGATTGTTGGTTGATCATAACTCTTTTAATCATTAAATTTGACCTTGTATGGGACTTTTCTATTACTCTTGTTTATTGTGTCTGGGATGCTTGTATACTTGAGTTTTCCCATTGAAATGAGTTTTACTTCTCTTTCTTTTAGGGTATGACACAATTTAGTGAAGGAATAGAATATTTAAAACATAATATATTCATGTAATGATGTTAGAATGATCTATTTGAAGAGATCATGTAACTCTTGATCACCATGGGGCTAGTCATCTTAGCCAATATGGTTTTATATTGAAGGACATAGTCTATGAGATGCTTATTTGATTTTTGTTTCTACTATGCAATTTGTGCATAAGAGACTATATAACCATTGTAAAGCATAATACTTTAGACTCATGAAAATAGCTTGGTTAGTAACCAATTATTTGGCACATAATCCAAGCATGTTGCATGAAAATCTCTCAAATGTGTCTCTGGATCACCCTTACCACCATAAAAAGTAAGCTTAGGTTGAACAAAACCTTGTGGGAAGGGTGTAGAAACAATGTGACATGCCAATGGTGTATATAGAAGAACAAAAGAATCTAAATCCTGCATAGGTCTAGTACCACCTTATTCCAGATGTATCACCTTAGATTGAAGAGATCTTATCTATTACACAAGGGCTTCCACATCAAGAGATGAGGATGTACTAGTTATAGTGTGTGGCATAAAGGTAGGTTGGGTTGCTATAGGGGGTTATTGAGACATAGTTTCCCTTGTAGTGTCATTTTTAATTGGCTGCTCTATGGTTTGAGAACATTGACAATTATTTGTTATTTATTTTTCCTCTTGTAATATTTTAAACATGTCATCACTCATGTTAGGGTGTTTGGTTAAGAGTTCTTGAAGTTCTCTCTTATCAATTTCATC
The DNA here is from genome assembly GCA_037957365.1 of Torreya grandis. NCBI lineage: Eukaryota > Viridiplantae > Streptophyta > Pinopsida > Cupressales > Taxaceae > Torreya > Torreya grandis. The sequence goes on along the minus strand of JARHVA010001616.1, from coordinate 43,281 downwards.
AAAACTAGTGTATTGGGCTATTGTTAAAATAGGAAAACAATTTGAGAAGTGTTTGAATTTTTTTCAATAATTTTTTATAGGCCCAGTGCTAGAAAACAAAAATACTAAATATAAGAAATGTAAAATCCTAAAAAAAATTAACTATAAATTACATGAAAAGGATACGAAGTGCACAACATGTAAGGTGATACCTCAAAAAGAAATGGGACTTAGTATATGAAACTAGGGTTTGGACAATGATTATGTGTAAAATTTACTATGATTTTTTGAAATTGAAATTTGAATTTTTGTGTTAAATATACAATTAAAAAATCAAAAAATTAGTGGAAAATTAGTGATTTAATGGGACCTAGTAGATGCAACTAAGGTTTTGGAAAAAATAAATATTTTTGATTTTTAACTATAAATTTTTGAATTTGAAATTGATTTTTTTAATTTTAATAGGTAACTAAAAATTAAAAAAATGATTAGAAAATTACTATAAAATTACTGGGAGCTAGTTGATGTAACTAGGGTTTGAAATAAATTTATTTCAAAATTTACTACAAAATTTTAAAATTTGAGAGGAATTTTTTATTTTAATATTCATAAGTTAATGGGAAAAATTAGCTAATAATTTATCCTAGGGTTTCTAGGTTTTTAATGCAAAATTTGAAGTAAGTCAGGTTCACCAAATGATTTATATTTTTTGGGAAATTAGATGTTTAATTATATAATAATAAACAGGTCTAAGTAGATAAAAATCAATAAATAATGTACAATAATTAGGCTAATAATTTGTGAAATTTGACTATAATTAGGGATTTTCTAAAAATACTAGTGAGAGAGATAAAATCAAACTTATCTTATTTTGTATTATTCTATTTGAGACAAGGTCTAGAAATTTATGTGCAAGCTAGGGAGACTATCACAAATAAGAATTTGGTATTTATTTCTTAATTGGATAGGAGCACCAAAATTGGGACACCTTGGGTTATGATTCTTTAGTCTTATCTTGGTGTTGTTATCTTGGTGATCTAAGTTTTTTAGGTTTTGTGCACAAGGTCTATGTGACCCTGCCTATGAAATATTGAAGCCTCAAAATCTATGGAGCTCACAATGTGCCTAATTTAGTCTTCAATACCCTAGGTCTTCTTTCTGTTTGAACTTGAATATAAAATTTAGATAAATGAGAGGAAGGTTTAGTGTGTAATGGATGCACTAGATTCTCTTCACACCCTACGTGAGGGCACGCTACCTATATACCAATACTTTGAGGAGGGATCAAACTATATGTAGTTCTCCTGTTGAAGTGCTTGGTGGAATCGTGTGATGAAAATGTAAGTAAATGTGAAAATAGTTGTACTTGGAATGACTAAATACTAGTTCAAAGGTTATTAATAAGCTTTTAATACTATTAGATGTCTATATGTAGAGAATAGGGAAAAATGCTTAAGCGGTCTTACTTGTATTCTTGCTTCTCTCTTGTAAATGAGTGTCAACCCTTCAAAATGGACTTTGAATGACCTTTTATAGGGGATTTAATTATGATGGGTTAAATGAATTCACATTAATTTGAAATGAATTAGGCTAAGGATTTAGAAGAATATGACCATTAGAAGTAATAATGCACTTGAACAATAGTGCCAAAAATAGGACACCCTAGGTTTTAATACTATATTCTAAGTTTTGGTGCTATTATCCATGGCTAATGGGACCTAGGAGGATGGATTAAGTATGAAAAGAGAAATCTAGATCTACAATGGTTTAGTTTAGGAGGCTATAAATGATTGGGAATTAGTGAAAACATGCCTATTAGGGTCATGAGAGCAAGAAAGATGGACCTATGGATTGGGTGTCATTAGCCACACTCAATTTACCAAATTTTGCATTTTATATGACTATAATTTACATATTTTATAATGGATAAAATTTTAGTTATGTAATCCTAGATATGTAACCGAAATGATGGGTGAACTCTGTTATCATATTGGTGTTGATTTTCCTTCATTGATTTCTAGTTTTAGCTTAATTAAATTATAAATGAATTAAAAGAACACTAGGATTATTTATGGGAAATTATCAAGTGACACTAATCAAGAGTTTTTAAAGTAGGAATGAATTACAAAGTTTTCTGAGTATTTTTAAATTATTCTTATATTTTTATGATTCCAATTTTTTTAAGTTAAGAATTGAGATATTCAGTATCCATTTTCAAAAACCATTTGATTTATCTAAGGTATAAACTCAATTTATGGATCACGTGACCTTTTTGTCAATAATGATACTAGGTCGATTGGGTCAACCTTATTATCCTAAATGTTTAGAAAGGACTAGGGTTATATTCACCTATATAAACACATCCATTTAATCACTTATAATAGAAGAGAAGAAGAAGAGATATATATTGTGCATCTATTTATCCACCATTCTACTTGAGGATCATATCTTAGGGTTTCATACTTTATTTGGAGATACAGATCTTATCTTATGGAGAATTCTTTTGGATGAATTGATAGGTTGTGTATCCTAAAGTTAATTTATCTTTTCAATCCTTACATACCATAAAGAAATCTTAAAAATCAACTTGGCCAAGGGAGAGATTGAGGCTAGGCAGGTTCATCTTCAAAGGTAAGTATTCCTAAATTTGTTTCTCCTTTATAAGAGTAGATAGATATGAATTTATACTTCTCTCCCATACACTAGGACTTTATATACATTGACATGAGTATATGTATTCTATGCATGTTTACTTTTTATGTTTATTACCCCCACTTTGTGCCACAAGCTTTGGTCAGCACTAGAGTAGACTTTTACTTTACTTGTTATTAATTTAGTGAATATGAAAACATAGAACCTAGTTAGGGTTATTGAATAGTTTTGCTTGACTAGAGGCTTCGGAACTCTCCCTAGTGAATTTATTATGTAAAGAGATCCCTTGTCTAGGTCTAGTGGATCCATCTTGGTCATGAACCTAAATATATAATTTATCCACAATCATAATTTTAAGTAGGATTTATATTCTCTGAGCTAAGATTTTTATATGTGTGTGTGTGTGTGTGTATATATATATACATATATATATATATGTATATATATGTATATATGTATATATATATATGTATGTATACATATATATATATATATGTATATGTGTATATATATATATATATATGTATATATATATATATGTATATGTATATATATATATATATGTATATATATGTATATATATATATACATATATATATATATATATATATACATATATATATATACATATATATATATACATATATATATATATATATATACATATATTGCATTTCTCATTGCATACATTCTAGTGATCTTACTGTGAATATAAACCTTGGAGGTTTTCTTTCATGCCATCATTTTTATCATCTTATTATATTTTTCTATATTTATAGTACTATATCAAACTAGTTGGTATAATTATAAATTTATGTGTACAAGTTTAACACACAGTCACATCAAAATGACTCTATTTTATCTATGAAAATCTTTGTCAGCCATAGGTTACTAGATTGAATAGGTTGATATAGTAATCTTCTTCATTTTTTTTCACCCAACGTCCCTTCTTTCTTTATGGAACTAGGGACCCACTTTTGTCAGTCTATGGTCTTGACTTTGAGCCCCTCTTCTATATGTTTATGCAAAATTTGGGAGAAGATTGATTATTAGAATTTTCATACTTTAGAAAAATGTCATTAATAATGTGTTCATCATCTAATTCTTTCTATTTGGCTTATATCTTTAGGCTTCTCTTTATTAGACTTATGTAATTTATCTTTGTTGAGTATTATGTCCATTATCTAAATAACTACAGATTTTATGTTTTATACTTATTATTGTGGGGGTTTCCCCCATAAACTTATCTTTATCAGGGACAACTTTCCCTTTGGCCTTTTTTATAACATCCCACTGAACATTCCTTTAAACATTTTTTCTAAGAGATTTACCCTTTGTGATTATTCTTTAAGACTTTAGTCTCAGGCCCTCTTTTTCCCTTTGACCCAATTCCTATAGATATTTTATCTAAAACAAATCCTTTCATAGATTTTCTTTATCCCTCCAAACCTACCCTTCAACCTTTATGAAGCAGATCCTTTAGGACTTTTTTCATGAATAAAATTCCCTACAAAGTAGACCCCTTAGACTTAGCCCACCTACCCTTCATCATTTTGAAAATATCCTTTGGGACTTTTGTCTTGGACCCTTTCTCCACAAAAACCTTACCTTACAAAGTAGACCCTTCAGGCATTTTTAACACAAAGTATCTTTCAGACTTTTTGCACCTACCCTTCAAATTTTTTGAAATGACCACCTGCCCTTTAGGACTTTTGTCTTAGGCCTTTTTCCCTTCAACCAATTCCTTTAAACATTTTATTTGATATATTTTTCCCTTTGACCAAATTCCTTTAATCCCCTTTCTTGATGAAAATGACCCTTCATAATTTTTATTGTTAGACATTTCATCTAGCATAAAAGGCCTAAAAAAATTCCACATAATGATATTGCCAATATAATTTTACCAAAATAATGACCCCAAGGGCACATAACCTTTGATCTTTATGAAACCTACCCTTTGATAATTTTGTCTTGGCCCCTTTAGCCCTCTCAAACTTACCCTTCAAGACAATTATCATGGGCATTTTGCCCTACAAAATTTCCCTTTAACCTTTTAAATAGCCATTTGACCTTTGTGAAGTAAACCGTTTAGGATTTTTTCCGTGGACAAAATGTCCTACAAATTAGACCCTTTAGATTTCTACTTGATCAAAATTACCCTTTGGTTTTTTGAAAATATCCTTCAGGACTTTTGTTTTGGACCATTTTGTTGAAACTTTACTTTATGAATTTGACCCTTTGGTCATTTTTTCCAAAAAGTAGATCATTTGAGATTTATGCAACATACCCATCAATAATTTTATCCTAGACCCTATTATCCTTCAAATATTCCTTTGACATTTTGTCTGAGAGATTTTTCGCTTCAACCCATTCCTTCAAACATTTTTTTGAGATATTTTGAACTTTGTACTTTCCCTTCAGAGCTTTTGTCCTGGTCCTTTTTCCCTCTAAGACTTACCCTTTGGGACTTTTATCCTGGCCCTTTTACCCTTTAGCCTTTTTGAAGTAGATCCTTTAGGACTTTTGTCATGGATGAAATGCCCTATGAAGTAGACCCTTCATATTTTTTCCCTTCAAAAATGACCCTCCAAGACTTTTATCCTAGACATTTAACCCTACAAGCTAATTCTTTTTGGAATTTGTGTCTCAGATATTTTGTTTAATGAAAATGACCCTTAAAAAATTTAGGATTGACCTTCAACCTTTTTTCTATGGGTATTTTTCCTGACAAAATAAGGCATACCCTTTAGGATAAATACTTTAGATATTTTATCTAAAAAATTTCCCTTGATAATATACATGACCCAAATAAAATCTTTCATAAAATTCCCCTACATAAAATGGCTAAAAAAAATACCCTACTACCAATGACAATAGACCAAAAATCTCATGGAATGGCCAAATGGTCCCCCTAATTAGAAAGCATTTTTATAATGTTTTAAACTTAATCTAGAGATTTTTGCCTAGGTTGTGATCATATTTTTTTAATACTAAAACCTTTGGTTGAAAATATATTTGCTTGGTCCTTTTTTTATATATCTTATGATTTATGCAAGGTCAAAATTAATATAGGGACTCTTTTATATATTTTAAGTCCAGGTCAAAATTGTATTTATTAATATAACTAAGACCTTAGGCCAAAATGTTTTATGTAAGGTCTTATTTATTAAACTTATGTCTTTTATTTATGCCTATAGATCTAATTGTTCACGTTAACTCACACACCATTGATCAAATGAATCGAGTACAACATTGAAATGTCAAATCCTTACAAAGACCCATGAGAGCAAAAAGTGTCACCATCATAAGAGCCCAGTACAATTGGTCAAACAAAGTGATGGATACCATTACATATGAGAATGTAGTATGTGACAAGTGTAAAGCTTGAAATATTCAAAGAGTCAAACACCAAGATCTATGGTGTGCATTAACTCACATACCAAAGATATAAAGGTGTAAAATCAAGCACAACAAAAAAGGGCTTTCAAGAGTGATCATAGTGGTGATAAGTGTCACCCTCATGTTAATGTTTAAATAAATACATTTTAAAAATCTCTATGAGAATGCCAAGTGGAAACATTATAGGATCCTAGTACCCATAAATCCAATAGTGTGTGAGAGTCTAATACATGAAGATCAATGGTGCAAGATTGGTGGAGAATTTTCAAAAGGTCCTAAAATAAGTGAGAAGCTACCATGTGAAATAAATACATTCAATATATAATAATAAAATGTACACAGAGATCATACATATCTGTTAAGTGGTAGGCTCAAATCCCTCATGCAAAAAATCAATGGTGCAAATTCTAGGTGGACTTTTTCTAAATATCCAAACTTAATGAGAGGCATGGGAAACATGCAACACAATTATTTTTAGTCACAATTTCACTAGTTCTAAAGGATTGATACATTGATACTTGTCTTTGAATCATGCCTCAGTTCTATTTTAAGTAGCCAATCTAAAATATTTAACAGGTTGTTCTCACAAGTTATAAAAGGCTAAGACTTTTTGCATGTTCAATTTTGTAAATGGTGCATATATTTTGAAGTTTTGCATGTAGTTTGAGCTATAATTATAAAAATTATCTTTTTATTCATACACATGCACATTTTACATATCTCTTTTACAAAGGCTATTTTAAATTAATAAATGCAAGTAGACTTTTTATATGGTTTTGAAGCATAGTTAGAACTCATGTTCTAATTACCACATGTAATTGCCTTTCATGAACTTGGAGGATGCGGTGACCAATTTCCCAAGTCTATATAAATAATTTTAATCTAACTTAGATTTTTGTTAGAGAATTTTGAATACAAGATTAGCATCAATTTTGATCATCAGTGAATGTGTTTGTGTATTTTTGTCCAATTTCTATGTAATTAGTTGTTAATTTCTTTGGTTGTAGGTTTCAATAATATTTAGTGTGCAATAGTTTAAAATGTATTATTTGTTATATTAATTCATGTCTTAATCTATAGATGTGTAACAATTATTGAAGGATTGGTAAATATATTGATTAAGATAATCAATTTAAAAATGTTTTATAATTATGATTGTGCATGAGTGCTTTCTTTGATGTAGTTTTATATGTGTGTGTAACAATTACCTCAAATAATTCACTAGCCTAAGCCATAATCTCCAAATTAAGAGTGTGTAATAGCTACCTTAAATGGAGAAACCTTTATCTAAGGCTTGTGAATTTCTTGCATTGCTATTTCCTTAGACTTTTTAGCCATGTCTAATTATTGATAGCAACAAGTATAGGTTCTAAGAGCACTTATCATTTTTAGAACCCAACTAGGGAAGTGATTCTTAAAAACCATGGAAGATTTATTTTATACTTTAACCTTCCCTCCTTTTTGAGTTTGTTTTGAGACCTAACCACTTTATATTAGAAGCTATCCACCCATCCAACTCATGTAGAGATTCACTACCCTGTAGGAACCACATCTCTATCCAAAAAAACCTTGTCAATAATCTACATGCCATATTATCTATTCAATCAACATGTTTTAATAGATCACATACCTATAAATCATGCCCTATAGTTGAATTTACCTCCACTGAGATCCTAGAATGTTAGAGGCTACCTTGTTAAGGTTTTGGTATGTATAAAACCTACATCAATAATTCTACTTGAGCTAGAAGGAGGGCCAACACCCCTAATAGTATTAGTTATCCTTTGCATAGAGTTTGCACTAGAGTCACCCAAGAGAGTGCCCATATCTAATTTCTAGGTTGTTTTTCTAGTCTAACCCTTGTGAAATCATAAGAGACCTAAAGTTATGCTAACCACCTTCAAGGACTCCTCTAGTAAGGAATCCTTTACCTATTAATCAACTAGTGTCTTAATAATCACCTTGGTTTGTTGGATCTTCTATTTCCATCCTAGGGGACATGCATGATTTACCTCAAAATCCCAAAAAGTACATACCATCCTTTTCTCCTTTAAGAGCAAAGATAATAGTGGAACATATCAAATTAGTTATAGCTACTTTAAGACTAATGAATGTCATAGATGAGGATGTTTCATATATATTATTCCCTTTTACTTTAATGGATGTTGGTTATGATTGCTATTTAAATCTAACCTAGAATTACATCACTTCTTAGGATGAATGTCAAGAAACTTTTCTTGAATAGTTTAGATACATCACCAATCATGGTTTGTTATACCAACACTTCACCAGCATGAGGAGAGAACCTAATGAGCCCATCTATGCTTTCATAACAAGATGGTGGAATATGTACAATTGGTTAACCCTAAGATATAAACTAGATTTAGCACTAGCATTATAAATGTACAAGAATGCCTTACACCCTATCACTATCATGTTCTCAAGAAGATCAATTATGGATAATACTTTGGCATTAAAATTTGAAGAGGCTATCAGCATAGATAGGAATCTTAATCCTTAGATTCATAGAGCACCTAATTTCAACAACATTTTTTAGCACTAAATCTAATATCACACATGAAGCAAAATTTTCCCACATTCAATCAAAACAAATTATAAACACTACCTATGATGAAGCAAACCACACAGATTAACTTTAGCTACTTAAATAATCATGTGATGGGTAATGGTTATCAATAGAACCAAGAAACATCTATGCTTTCCAATACCATTTTACAAGGTATATATGCCACAAAGGTATAAATGGATTCTATTTAGAATATGGTTTAAAATTTGAGTAATGATTTGTTAAATATGGAAAGGAGGATGGGAAATTCTAATGGCCCAACTGGTAATCTTAACATAAGATTATACGGAGACAATAGACCATTAAATAGGCCTAAATAGCCTAAAAAATTTTTAGAGATCAACATAGCAGAGATGGATCTTCTCAATTAGTACAAAATTCATAATATTTTCAAGCATGGTGAGCTTAACTATGTTGAATTTTACATAGCATTCAAAATATTTTAAAGAGAGGTGGTTATACAAGATCAGATGCATAATCTACTTGAGCATCATTTATATCCTAGCTCTTCCATCACTACCATGTTTTATGAAACTCACATGTTTCCATTTTCAGGTGAAGATGATAATGTGCCAAAGGACAACATGGATAAATTTTATGTTTTCTAGTAGTTCTAAAGAGGTGTATACAAACTAAGGAATAAATAGCCACACACAATATTAACTCCTCCAAATACCACAGTGATTCCTCTTAATCCTAAAGTAGAAAATAATTCACCCCCTCCAAAGGGGAATGATCAACAGTTGTTGAAACCCTTTTTGGTGATACTTAGTGGACTATGCCAACTTAGTCGATCTTGGTGTGAGGTAATATTTGGTGATGGTTACTCATTTTGATACCATTAGCACTAGCTATAAGAATCTTCAAATATCTTGTACCAACTGGTAGGCAATTGCTTAGCACTCAAGTTTGAAGGAGAATCTCATCAAATGTTTACACATGGTAGTTAAAGAGAATGGGTGTCAGATTAGTGGATTTGATATCCTAACAACCCCCAATAATAGCTTAGCACCTGGTATACACCCATCCAACATATTAATAAGAATCTCTTCCACCTATAAAAATGAGCTTAGAATTGAGAAATAAAGGAGGTGATTAATGGTAGAGAAGCTCTATTGAAATCAACAAACACCATTATTATATTGTAATATACATGAACTAGGTTAAGTATTAAAAATGTATATCTTAAGATCTACTATAAGCCACTAGGCATGAGTATTTTAAAATATGAGCACATGATCTATTTTCATGTTATGAACTTTGTATACTAAAACTATGAATTAATGAAGTTGGATAACACACCAATTCTATAATTTATAGACTAGGCTACACCTTTCCATGTCCACACCAATGCTTCAGGATCTAAAATTCATACCATATTAGCATAACTAGGTGAGGGAAATATGGATTACCCCATCTCCTTTGTAATTAGTAAATTGATGTAAGCATAACAAAATTACACCACCATTGAGTGTGAGGCACTGGTAATGGTCTATGCCTTACAAAAATTTAAGTAATATCTATTAGTGACCCCATTTATCTTCTTCATTGATCATGAGGAACTCAAGTACCTCATGAATAAGCTTTTCCTACATGGATACATATGTAGATGGATAATTATATTTCAAGAGTTATAATTATCTATTGTTTTTAAACATGAGAAGAAAAACTTGGAGCCAAACCATTTGTCTCACATAAATTCTAGCAATTTGATAGTATTTATTAAAGATGACATGATAAATACATAAATATATAGAGTCTGGTGTATCTATGAAGACTTGGTGGAGATTTATGCTTTCTTAACATCTGGGTCTACACCCTAAACCATGTCAAAAAAGGATAAGAAGTAATTTGTAGTTTGCACTACCCCCTTCTAGCTCATTTAGGGGGAGCTATACACACTAAGTAGAGATGAAATCATGTGCTATTATGTTTTTAAACATGAAAAGGACTCCATATTACAATAAGTACATAGGAAATCATAGGATACCATTATGCTAGAGATGCAAGGTGTGTAAGATATTGCAATCAAGCTTGTGGTGGTCAAGCATGTTCCAAGATATAAATGAGTACATCAAAGCATATGATATTTGTTAGCATATCAAGAATCCTAAGCACTAGGATGAGATTCCTCTCATCCCCATTCTTTTTCAAGTACCATTTGAGAAATCAGCCATTGATTTTGTTGGATTAATAACTCCTGTATCATAATGCATATGTACACAATATATCTTGGTGACCACTGGCTATTTCAGCAAGTGGATAGAAGCTACATAGATAAAATATTACATAGCTATGAACACTTCATTTGGGAGAACATAATCAATTGATATGGGTGCCAATTAAGCCTAAATAGTCATAGGGGTGCTCATTTCATTAATGAGATGGTGTGCATCCTCTTAATTGAATACACGGTGGCACACCACAAGACCACCTCGTATCATCCATAGGAAAATTCCATAGTTTAAGCCTTTAAAAAAATCCTATAAATGACATGTGATGTTAGTCACAAGGATTAAGATGATTGCATCTTAGTGGTATTATGGGCATACTACATGACATATAAGCACCTAAACAAAGTTATACCCTTTCAACTACTATTTTGTGATAAAGTAGGTCTCCCCATTAAATTCATGGTGACATCCTTATGCATTACAAGGATTGGTCACTTAGACAACCAAGAATATTTAAACACAAGGTTAGAGGACTTAGAGTGATTGGATGAGAATCACACCCAAGCAAGATGGAGTCAAAAAATTTAAAAAGACATGCTAGAAGCTCTAGCATGACAAACACATCAAGCATAAGGAGGTAACTGAATGATAATTGGTCTTACTCTATGACTCAAAGTATTGTAATCACTAAGGCAAATTACAAATAATGTGGATGGGCCCCTACATCATCCACCACATATTAGAGATAGGTGCATGAAATTACACACATTATCTAACAAAATGATCCTAGGGAATTTCAATGGTAACTAATTGAATTCATATTAGTCATAGGATTGTACTTGCTTCATTAGGATACTGACTTCTTGGTTACCAATTAGTTTGAGTTGAGCATACTAAAATATAGTTTGGCACAAGCCAAACCATATTCTTTATTTTTTTTGCTCCTTATATAGTGTAAAGAGATAATAAGTGGCATGTAAAGACTGCAAGGACTCATATACTAGTACTTCACACACACTTATATATAATTGAATCAATTAATTACACTTTTTAAGCACATGAGTCTATAACACCTAAGTTATGAGTGCATAAATCTAATTCGGCTTTGGTGAATTCATTTGGCCTCCCATGTAAAATTCTAACTAGTTGAGTCGATCACTTGCACCATCTAAGCACATGAGTCTAGACATCTAAGTCATGGCTATGTGACACTTGCCAAATGTAATTAGAATATGCATAATATCTATGTGTGCAAGGTGAAAATTATAGGAATCTTAGAGACCTAAGAATGAACTACTATAGCACTTTGGTGTATAATACCATTTAGGTGAGTTGAGCCCATTTAATTTATAACCACCTAGGGATATATGCCTAAGTTTATATATATGAGGTAATTCCCAAACTTTGAAGATTTGAGAACAAAAGAACAACATATATAAGCACAAGGATAACCTTTGTGCCATAGTTTAAAATGGGTGCATCAAATGATCATGTGCTAGACACCAAAGAGGAAGGTGAAGATGTTCAACATAATTACATATAAGAAATAATGTGAAGATGCAAAAACTTACCATGCATAATAAAATCAAAATAAAAGACAAATCCTTGGAAGGCTAGTACAAGAGATTTATATGGGGTAGGCTAGGCTGAGGTAAGATAAAGTGTAAAAAACCAACCAAGATAGAGAATAATGCTTGAAATAGAAGTGAAAATAGAGGATAAAGTGGAACCAAGGAGGATAAATAATATGTATGTGAGACACAACAATCAAGTTTCCATAAAGAATGTAAAGGTCATGCCAAGTCAATAAGCACATGAGAAGAATCATCTAAGATAACTAACATCCACCTAGGTTTGAGTAGGAAGTGACTATTTGAGCTAAATGTCACTTTACCAAATTACCATTACATATCATTCAATTAAGTGGTAGTGGATGCATAAATATATGCAATTAATGCATTGATAATAAAGGATTTTCATGGATTGCACAAAATTTTGAATTTTCCAAGAAATCTAGGCATAGCCACACCATAAAATACCTAGATTAATAATGGTAGATAAGAAAAGGGTATAAATTTGTAAGTGATAGACTTTATTAAGTTTAAAATTTCATACTAACTTAAGACTAAGAGTGAAACTAAGTGAAAACCAAAGAGCTAAGCTGTACCAGTGAGAATTTGAGCACTTTCAAGAACTAGGAGTGAATGAGTGCATACCAAGAAGGATTAAATTCATAGTAAGGTTGATTTAAGGGAGCGTGGAGAGAGGATCCAACATAAATTAGGTAGGTAACAAAGTGAGTTGGAACCCAATCCATAATCAAGGCCATTGAAGCTTGAAAGTTGAGAGAATAGTCATATATCTCATGATTATAGAAGTGTAATCATCATTTGAGGCTTTAGTAAACCACACCCACTATGTTTCAACACCAATAGGTTTAGAATGATGAAGAAAAAAATGGTCTAAAGCTCTAAATAGGCATAATAGGAACCAAAATGGGTGCGTATAGTGCCCAAAATGGCCCATAAAAAAACAATAGTGCCACATCTGAAAGTAGTGAGCATGGCACAGGTGGAGACCAAAGCACTCACCAAAATGTCCTACCATGTAATGTTATTTACCTTAGAGTTCATGATAGGGAAAATTTGGAATTTTTTGTGCATGTATGCCAAAAAAAGGAATATAACCATGACACATCCAATCATCTATAGGACCTCATATAAGACTAGATGGTGGACACATGGTGGAAGATGGTACAAAGTGATGCCTTGGTTGATGCCTCTATCCAAGACAAATTAACTACATCTAGTGCAACTCAAATTTATGAGTTTCCATCCTTTAAAAATCTATAGGAGATGGTAAAATTTCTACTCACACATCCATGAGGACCACATCTACTTCATAGGGAGGTACATAAATATTTCAACATAATTGATACAAAGAATAATTGGGCTCCCAAATATTGGTAAGGACATCCATCAGATGATGGATGATAATGAAGAGGTAAATTATGTAACCCACTCCTAAAGGAATTCAAAGAGGTTTTACATTCCACATCAAGGAGTACAAGGACCCTAGTATGAGGGTAGTGGCATGCCTCTTCAGCTCCAAATTATGCCTAGGTAGTCAGTGGATTGATGTGATAAAGGCATACATTTACATCACCTATCACATGGCACAAGGTAAATAGTTAAACATTTCCAAATTCATCTTTGATGAATTTTTAAGGAATGTGCAAGGGTGCCACAGGGTAAAAGGAACATTTAGGTGGGGATCTATTATCATCCTCATTATCATGGAAGAGATTGGGATCCAAGAAGGGGATGAAGACATCTTCTAGATCCACCCAGAGCATAATGACTCTTCAGTTTATAAGTATAAATACTTCACTATTCCCCTCTCTTTCAACACCAAATATAAGACTCACATCATGGCATTGTATTAAAATTACATAGAGGCCTTCAAGCTAGAATGGCACATCCCCTAGGGGCTCCCTTAGAGTATGTTTAAAATGGAAACCTTTGCTATAATATAGTACTATTATGTAGTGCACCTAATGTTGGTTGATGGTAATATGTCAAGGTGGCTAAAGTGACCCTATTCCTTCTTAGTGAGATAATTTAGAGACACACTACATTGGATCCCTAATACATACTAGATAGACATTCTAGTAAAGTAACTAGATGTGGAAAGGTGTAGGATGATACACCTATTCACCTACATAGATGGAAAGGCAATCAAGGATGAAGAGGATGAATTAGATCACCTAGACATCTAACTCCTTCAAGAAATAACCATATATGTCCATATTCACAAACTATATTATGAGATGAGGTCATGGAAGAAGAACCCCAATGTTGATCAAAGAGAAGATCCCCCAATTTAGATTAGTGATGAATGAACTTCAGTGCCAATAAAGAAGAAGAAGTTTCCTAAGAAGAAGAGGGGGAGACTTTAGAAGAGATAGAGGAGTACCTAAGTCTCAGTATCACCTTAGAAGAATAATCCTCTTCTTCAATCTCCTCAAAAAAGTATGTAAGATTCATGTCAAAGGCTTCTCCTAGTACCAATGGAAAGAAGAATGGAAAGGTTCCTCTTGTGACACCTAGGATAATCCTATTTGACATAGAGGAGGAAGAAGAGTTGGAGGAAGAATCAATGGGAAGTGGTGTATACATTTTACCCAAGGAACATGACTCCTCATCAAGTGAACAAACACCCTCTCCTTCCCCTTAGACTAAATTAGAGAAGAAGATATGGAGATGGAATAAATTTAGCTTCAATGAAGCCAAGATATGGAGGGTTCAAGAGCTAGAGGAATGAAGAGAATAAATGACAAAGGTTGGGATGTCAAAATAAACCATTAAGATGCTTGAGGTCAAAGAGTGGAGGAAATAAGTGGATAAGCATAAGGTGTGGGAGATGAAAGGAAGGAATGAGAAACAAGTGAGAATCCTGATGAGGTATAAGTGCATAGAGGAGCAACACCCTCAAGAACACAAACTAAAGAGGAGTTAAAGTGCAAATGGGAGGATATGGGCCTAAACCAAGAGCACATCGATGTGTTACTAAATTTACACCAAAAATAAGAGGCCATGAATGCCAAGGGCATGTCCTAAGCCAAAATGGATCAAAAAGAGGCTGAGGAGATAAAGGTATAAGAAAAGAAATGGAAGGCAAAGCCAGGAAAAGGAAGGCTAAGAAGAAAAACGCTGAATAAGAAAAGGCCAAGAAAAAAGAAATAGAAGAAAAGGAAACCTAGGAAGAGAGGGTTAGAAATAAGAAGGAGAGAGAGGAAAAGGTTACCACTAGCATGGAACCTAGAAAGGAGAAAATAATTGAAGAGGTGTTGAGCGTCCACTCTAGCCTAGTAGAATAAGTTGCATAATAGGCACACCCTAGTCTTAAAGGGGCACCTAAAGATAAAGAAGGTGATGTTGATGCCTTAAAATAACAAATAGAGAAGTAATTATAGACCCCACTAGGGTAGGAGTGAAGTAAGGAGGTTCATGATAAAAAGACACAACAACAAGAAGAAATAGACAAGGGGGAAAAGTTTAAGGAAGAACCCCTCTATAAATAAGATGGAAAAACTAACACCAAAGAGAGAGAAGAGGATAACCAAGGGGAGAAGTCTAATGAAGAACCCCTAAGAGAAGAAGAAGAATAAGGTAGTGGAGAAAGCCCTAATATAGTGGAGGGGAGCAGAAGCATATATAGGAAATCATTAAGGCTAAGGAGTATGAGTTGAGTTATAAGGAGAAAGTGTAGAAAGGGTCACCCAAGATGATGACTTATATATGATGGATTACATTTCCCCTTGAGTTTCCACAACCTTAACACACCATCAAGTCTCTTGGGATCTCAATTTCTACGTGGATGAGCCTCAGTTTGAGGTCCTTATGAATGTTATTCAAAGTGCCCATTAACTACAAGAGGGGCATGACTACTAGCTCATAATTCCTAGGGATATGAACCCTATGAGTTTAGCTAATCCCATCCTCAAAATGGCCTTTGAAGTGGTGTACAAGAACATTGTCAATGATGTTTATGCTTCTAGGTGGAAAGACATTATGCTCAAAGAAAATAAGAGATAAAAATGATGAAATTCAATCTCTAAAAACTAGTTGAGCATGTTGAAGAAGTGGGCCATCCCTTTTAGATGGTGTTAATACTTGAGAAATGTAAAAGGTTTATAAGGTTTATGTGCTAGTAGAATAAATGCTTCCTTATATAAAATTGGTGTTAGAGGAACAATAAGACCCTAATGAAGCCATTAAAAGAGATCTAAACAAAAATATCGATGTAGTATAGGATTTCTTCACCAAGATGGAAGATGACATAGAAGAAGTGGATGCCATTTTTTTCAAGTTCACCACTCAAGCATCAATCATCGACATGCACCTTCAAAAGGAAAAAGAGGAGAAGGATTATTTGGTGAAGCATGTGTTTACTATGAGTAGGATTGAGTGCATCTAGGTTATGATGTAGGTCAATACCTTAAGTGCCTAGCTAAAGACCCAAGAACAAGACCTAGAGGCAATATTCTACACCTTTCAGACAAAGGTAAGTGAATAAGGGGATATTTTAGATGGGGTGAGAAGAGAGGAAATGATGGAAGCCTTTAGGAAAGAACTAGAGAACATGGATATGGTTGAACTTGAGGCTACATTAGTATAAGCATAAGGCAGTACTGAAGTGATCAAGATCACCATTCAAGGCTTTGAAAACTTCAAGGTAGAACTATAGTAGAGTGCACCCAAAAGACTAGTATGAGGGTGGACTATCAATTTTGTCTGGTGCAATGTTGGACCCCTTTTTGGTGATACTTAGTGGACCATGTTAACTTATTATATCTTAGTGTGATGTAATTTTTGGTGATGTTTACTCATTTTGATACCTTTATCACTAGATGGAAGAATCTTTGAATATCTTACACTAGTTGGTAGGTAATTGCTTAGCACCTAAGTTTGAAAGAGAATCTTATTGAGTTTTTACACATGGTATTTGGAGAGCACAGGTGTTAGAGTAGTGGATTTGGTGGCCTAAAAACCCTTAGTGATAGATTAGTGCCTAGTGTGCACCCATATAAATTGGTAAGAAGATTCTCTCCAGCTATAAAAATGATCTTAGACCTGAGAAAAAAGGAGACAATTAATAGTAGAAAAGCTTTACTAAAATAAATAAACACCATTATTATATTGTAATATGCATGAACTAGGTTAAGTATTCTAAAAAAATAGCCCAAGATTGCCTATGAGACACTGGGCATGAGTAGTTTCAAAGATGATCACATGTTCTATTTTCATGTTATGAACTTTATATACTGAAAATATGAATTAATGAAGAATGTTATTGAGAATAACTAAGTGTTTCCCATTTCTAGAAGGCTACAACATTATTTTATGTTTATGAATTGAATCTAATATTTATGATATTATAAATTCTATATGTGAACATGTTCCCTAATGAAGGATTTCCCCTACATCAATGGCATCTCTATGTAAATTATAAAACTCTCAATAAGCTAGAAACTATCGTAAGTGTTGAGATAGACATGCGCCTAAGCCTTAACCCCTATAACTAGAGTATGAACTGGGTGAATGAGCCCCTAAGTATGAGTTATTAACCCATTTCATTAAGCACTTGAATGGTGCTTTACTCACTATCTAAAAGACTTGTACCCATAGAAACTAGACCTAGCCTAATACTAACTTGTGCCACCATGGCCACAACTAGTCCCAATTAATAGGCTCGTGCCCATTGATCTTACCTAGAATAGACTTACATTGATAAACTATCTAAGCCTACTTTACCAATGACTAAGTCCCATTGAGACTAAGGTTGTGCCATGTTTTAACTATCCTAATGTAGACCTTGGTCCCTTCACTACTATGCTTCAAGTGAGCATACAAGGCTTGTGCATAGTAGTGCATTTAAATTTTATATGCCACATACTTTACTATACTCACACCTAGTTGTATCAAGTACAAAACTAACTTGGCTTAACTGTTAAGTACATGATGAAGCACAAAAGCTAAATATAAGACCTTTCTATAATAATAGTAGAGCAAGGAAGAACCAAGCAAAAGAGGATAGAACATTATTGAGGATATGAATAAGATCAAGGTGAATATAAATCTTCATGAGTTAGTTTAGATTACCAAACAAAAGGAGATTCTCTATAAGTTTATAACTAGGAAGATGCATATAGAGAAAGTGAAAGCATCCATAGACAAATCAAAAGCATCTAACACCAATATCATCTACATGAGAAAGCTATAAGGTCTACCCTTTTTTTGACTATCTGGGCTTTCAATAAGAACATTCATAATTATTTAGTTGATTTTAGAGCTTCTACAACTATCATACCTACTTCTATATGTCAAAAAATTAGTTTCATGCCAAGCCCTTCAAAGTGGACAGTTTCTCAATTAGACATGATAGTGGTCCCTATAGTTGGTGAACTAAGGGATGTGCATATCCAAGTAGCCTCTGAATCATGCATTTAGATTACCATTGATATTCTATTGGTGGACATACATAAAGGATACAATTTTTTATTGAGTAGAGAATGGTCTAAAGCTCTCAATGAATATCTCTCTATAGACTTTTCTCATATATAGCTACTATGGAGAGGAGTTACAAATCAAATCAAGATTGTTAGAGAGTTGATAATGAATTATCCCATTATGGCATAGAATGTCAAAAATGAAGAGGTAAATTATGAGTCACCCAGCCTTGATATTTATACTTTTACCACTTGAAATCAATTATAAAATTTAGATCTTGAAGGTTCCAATCAGCTAATGACTCTACACTTTGATGGTGCCAAATATAAGTAAGGATCAGGTGTGGGAATTGAGTTGATTGATCCAAAAGGAAAAAAATTCTTGGTAGCATAAAGATTGTAATTTCCATGCATGAATAATAGAGTTGAGTATGAGGATTTAGTTTTGGGATTATAATTTTCACTTAAGAATAATGTGAAATAAATACTAGTATTTGGAAACTCAAAGTTTGTGGTTAATCAAGTCAAAAACAAATACCAATTCAAGAAATCTTATTTTAGAAGATATAAGCATAGATTATGGGACCTGATCAAAAAATTCAAGGATTTCAACATTGTATCACTTCCTAGAGAGAAAAATCAAACTATTGATTCATTAGTTGTTAATGTTACTAATCTAGAGCCACTACAAGAATCTAAGGTAAAAAATTTCTCAATTAATTTGGTACCATGTCCTTCCATTATAGATAACATAAAAGAATTCTAGGTCTCTGATGATGACCAATATATTATCTATTTTCTAACTAGTTCAAGGGAATTTTAATCCCAAATCATCAATGAAAAGGACATTAATCACCTCTATCAAGAGGAATTAGATAAATAGGGTGTTATTTAGCTCAAAGAATTAAATTCTAGTTAGGTTGGTCTCTTTATAAAGATCATTCGACATAGACCCT
This sequence comes from Torreya grandis, assembly GCA_037957365.1. Classification (NCBI taxonomy): domain Eukaryota; kingdom Viridiplantae; phylum Streptophyta; class Pinopsida; order Cupressales; family Taxaceae; genus Torreya; species Torreya grandis. Next base: position 23,523 of record JARHVA010001616.1, on the reverse strand, counting down.
AAAACTTAGCAACTTAAGTAGCCCAAGGTCAATGAATCTAAATTTGAAAGAGAAAATATAGGAGATGAGCACAACCCATGCTATGTTAATATTGGTCTCAGTTGTACCCTAGAACAGAGGCAACTAGTGAGGGATCTAATCACTTGGTATAGGGACATCATTGATTGAACATAAGAAGATTTGAAATTATATGACCTACATGCTACTAATCATATGATTCCTTTGAAGTTAGTGTCATAGACCATTCAGATAGAGGTAAAGACCAATCAATCCTATTCTAGAGCCTCTCATTTAGAGAGAAGTAGAGAAACTTTAAAATGCAAAAATAGTCTTTCCAGTAAGACATTCTACTTGGGTGGACACTTTGGTCCTAGTAAGAAAGAAAAATAGTGAGATCAGATTATGTGTGGATTTTAGAAATTAGAATAGGGCTTATAAAAAGGATAATTATCTTATACCTTCTCTGGATGAGGCGATACAAATAGTAAGTGGATATAAAATGATGTGCTTCTTGGATGGATTTTCAAGATAAAATTAGGTACTAGTGTAATTTAAGGACAAAATAAAGATGATTTTTACCATGAAGTGGGGAAATTATGTATATAAGGTGATTCCATTCAACCTAATAAATGTAGGATCTACCTTTCAACGTGCTATGGATCATGATTTCAATGTATTGATAGGAAAATGCATAATTATCTACATGGATGATTTTACATTGTTTTCAAAGAATAAGAATGATGACATAAGTCAATTATAGTCTATATTCAAAGGTTTTATAAGGTTTAGAGTTTCATTAAACCCAAAGAAGAGCATATTTAGAGTGACTGAAGGTAAGATTTTGGGGCACATCAGAACCTAAAATGGGATTGCCATTGATTTAGATAGAATTTAGATGATTTCAAAAATTTAGCCAATAAAAAATAAAAAGGATCTTAAATCATTCCTCAAAAATATTAACTTCATAAAGAAGTTCATCTCAGGATTTGAAAAAATCATTAGACTTTTAAACTCCATGCTCAAGAAGGATGCCAAAATAGAGTGGAAAACTAAAGCCCAATAGTCATTCTAGGACATTAAAGATGCAATATCATAAGATTAAGTATTGATAAATCTATATTTTATGAAATATTTTTATTTATACTCATTTTCTTTAGAGAATATGATTGTTGGTATCAGCACATAGAATAAGGATGAGACCGAGCATCCAATTGTGTTCATGAGCACAAATCTAAAAGATGCATTGCTTAAATATTATATGATTGACAAATACATTATCACCCATGTCAAGGTAGTAAATAAGTTTTGGTATTATGTATTGAGGAATAAAACCATTGACATCATGCCTAATCCTACTATCAAGCTCACTCTTTCACAGAATGAGTTAGGAGAATGCCAAGGCAAATGGATAGCCAAGTTGCAAGATTTTGACATAGAGATCAATCCTATAAATATCATTCAAGGCCAAGGCATTATTTATCTTATGATTTAACCAAATATATGCATCATATTTGAAGAGGTATATGAATCTCAAATATCTAAAGGAGAATGGTATACTAATATAATACAATATTTACTCATAAGAACTAATTGCTTGGAGCTTAATAGAGAGATAAGAAGAGCTTTGAGGCTCAAAGTTGTTCATTACATGATCAAGAAGGGAGTCATTTATAGAATAAATTATGAAGGTATTTATCTCATTTGTGTATCCACATATGATTCTAAGGAAATCTTAGAGAAATTACATAAGAAGATAGGCAGTGGTCATCTTTATAGAAATACCATAGCCCATAAGATCTTAATAATGGGCTAGTACTAACCAATAAAATATGCTCAACGCTCATGTGAGAACATGCCATGAATGTCAAACTCTATCCAAGAGAGAAGTACATGCAATAATGCCTTCACAACCAATTATTGAAGGAAGACCATTTGAACAATTGGGTTTAGACTTCATTGGTGTCATCGACCCAAATTCCTTAGTAGGATATAAATTCATACTTGCTACTACAGAATACTACACCACATAGACTAAAGCCATAGCCATAAACAATTACAAATTATAAGATGTGATTCACTTCTTTGAGGAATACATCAAACTGTATTTAACATTACTATTTCTCTAGTTTGTGATAATAGACCAACTTTAATATTAGTATAATTTATTGAGTGGGTACATGACAACCAAATTATTATTAGGTTAGCTTCTAACCATTACCCTCAAGTAAATGAAATGGCATAATCTATGAATAAAAATATGATCAATGTAATTAATAAATCAATAGTGGATAAGCCTAGAGACAAGCATAATTTATTAAAGTATACTCTTTTGGTAAACTAGACTATACACAAGCAAGACCTTAAAGTTTCACCTTACCTATTTGTGTATAGATGCAATCTATTTATGCTAAAGTTACCCATTTATCAGTTCATGTAGGACTATATGCAATCAAGTGATAAAGTGGAATAAATATTTTTAGACATAATAGAAATGGAAGATTCAAGGATTGAAGCCTTGCAGACATTCAACAAATACCAAGACTTGGTCAAGAAGTGCTTTGATAAAATAGCAAATGTCAAAGCATTTAGGATTTTATATCTAGTGCTACTTTGGGATAAATCCCATGAGAAGAAAGGGCAACATGACAAGTTTTCCCCAATATGGATTAGACCATACAAGATTTCAAAGATCATGGGAAGTAACACATTTCATCTAAAGGACATCCAAGGTAATGAGCTTATATATCTAGTTAATAGATAGTTTCTAAAGCACTACTTTAGGGTTGTGTCATGTAAATATATTACTGATTGATGAGGGGATAGATGAATGTAGCTATAGTATTAGATTAGATTTACCACTTTCTTATATTATATTTCTTGATTTCATAGATTAGATTTTCTACTTTTTAGATTAGTCTTTCCTGCTTTAAGTATTTTATTTTCATATATTATATTTCATGTTTTCTAGATTAGATTTCATTATTTTTTTATATTAGTTGTTATTTGCTTTCTCTAATGATAAAAATTGTGTTTTCTCTAACTATAACCAAGTTAAAATTCAAACCAACTAAGCTTATGACTTGAAGAGAAGGGGAAAATTAAAATCTTCATACTTTGGGACTAGTTTATAGATTAGGTATATTCATATATTTTTGAATTTTTTAGATGAAGGTAGGTAATCATAGATTATTATTGATTGTGTAAAAATTGAATACTTTTTCCATGCATGTGGAATTTGATCTTAGAGTAATTCGTACAAACTTAGAAAGTTTTAATGTTTTATTAGATCAAATAAACTTATCAAATTTAATACTTATTATAAATGACAATTCTAGGTATAAATGTGGCTGGAAAGGATTTTCTAGTAATGATTTGTTTTATAATTATACCATCTCAATAGGGTTCTATCTCTTCTCTTTTCCATTCAAGTATAAAAAAATAGAAAAAGACAAAAGGAAGAACCAATGGGTTTAAAACAACAAAATAAAATCAAAAGAAAATCAAAAGGCTCACATGATAAAATAAGGTCAATGTGTGACACATCATGATAAAATAAAATAGTGGAGAGAAAAGAGGAGCCTAAATTATCTCTATTAGTATATGGATGCATAGATAGAAGCAAAGAAATGCCTAAGCTTCCCTTGCTTTTATGATTTAATAAATACTAGAATAAAACTTATAGATTCATCAAGCCTTTGAAAAACTCATCATATTAAGGGTTAAATGAATTACATGTTTTGACACATACAAATCCAATAAATTAGAAGTAAAATATGTTGTGTGAATTAATTTATGAGTCTCTTTCATGTTTCTAATTTAAGTATTCTTCTGTGGAACACTTCATGGCAAATTTGAGATTGCAAACCAAAATTCTAGATTCTTGAATACTTAGGAGTATTCCCCTTGTAAGTCACCAATTTTTTCACCCAACATTCCCTCTTTATTTACAAAAATGGGGACCCACTTTTTTTAGACTATTCTCTTGACTTTGAGCCCCTCTTCTATATTTTTATGCAAAACTAGAAGAATATTGATTATTGGTCTTTTTGTACTTTAGCAAAATCACATTGGTATTGTGTTCACAGTCTAATTATTTCTATTTGGATTATGTTTTCAGGCTTTTCTTTATCATACTTATGTAATTTATCTTTGTCAGGTATTTTCCCATTATCTGAGTTCCTTCACCCTTTATGTTTTGGACTTATTGTTGTGGGATTTTTATCCGTGGACTTATCTTTTTTGGGGACATCATTCCCTTTAGCCTTTTTGAGACCATACCTTTGAAAATTCCTTCAAAAATTTTATCTAAGATATTTTTCCCTTCGTACTTATCCTATAGGACTTTTGTCCAAGGCCCTTTTTTCCCTTTAAGCCAGTTCCTATACACATTTTGTCCAAAACAAATCCTTTGATAGATTTATTTTAGCCCTCTAGACCTACCCTTTGGCCTTTATAAAGTAGATCCTTCAAGACTTTTATCAAGGATGAAATGCCCTATGAAGTATACCCTTCATCCTTAACCCACCTACCCTTCAGCCTTTTGTAAATATCCTTCGATACTTTTGTCTTGGACCCTTTCCCTACTAAAACTTTACCTTATGAAGTAAACCCTTTGGGCATTTTTTCCACAAAGTATATCCTTAAGACATTTTGCACCTACCCTTTAGATTTTTTGAAATGACCACCTACCCTTCAAACTTTTATCCTATGCCTTTTTCCCTTTAACCACTTCTTTTGAACATTTTATCTAAGAGATTTTTCCATTCAACTAGATTCCTTTGGCCCTTTGCTCAATGAAAATGACCCTTCAAATTTTTTGTCATTGAACATTATATCTAATACAAAAAGATTAAAATAATTCACCATAATGATCTTGCCAACACAATTTTGTTGAAACAATGACCCTATGGGCACATACCCTTTAGGATTTGTGTAACATATTCTTTGATACTTTTGTCCTAACCCCTTTAGCCCTCCACAATTTACCCTTCAGGAGAATTGTCATGGTCATTTTCCCCTATAAACTATCCCTTCAACCTTTTCTATAAGCCTTCAGTGTTTATGAAGTAGATCCTTTGGGAGTTTTGTCATGGATGAAATACCTTAAGAAGTAGACCCTTTAGATTTATTCCTGATCAAATAATCCTTCAACCTTTTGAAAATATCCTTTAGGAAATTTTTTCCAGGACCCTTTACTTGCCAAAACTTTACCTTATGAAGTAGACCCTTCAGGCATTTTTTTCCCTGAAGTAGATCCTAAACCTTATGGCCCTTTAAACATTCCTTCGAACATTTTATCTAAGATATTTTCCCTTCGACCCATTCCTTCAAATATTTTGTCTAAGAGATTTTACCCTTCCCACTTACCCTTCAAAACTTTTGTCCTAACCCTTTTTCCATTTGAGACTTACCCTTTGGGACTTTTGTCCTGACCCTTTTACCCTTTAACCTTTATGAAGTATACCCTTTAAGACTTTTATCATGGATGAAATGCCTATGAATTATACCCTTCAAATTTTTTCCCTTTGAAAATGACCCTCCAAGACTTCTATCTTGGATATTTTTCCCTGCAAGCCAATTCCTTTTAGACCTTATGTCTCAAACATTTTTTTTGATTGAAATGACCCTTCAGACTTTCAAATTGACCTTTGACCTTTTTGTCATAGATATTTTACTCGATAGAATAAGACATACCCTTTAGGATAATTACTTTGGAAATTTTGTTAGAAATAATTTCCTTGATGATATAGATGACCTAGATAAAAACCAACAACAAATTCCCCCATATAAAATGGCCAAAAATAAAACCCTACTACCAATGATAATAGATTAAAATTCATGTGGAATGGCCAAATGGTACTCCTACTTAGAGAGCATTTTTATTATGTTTTGAGCTTAATCTAGATATTTTATCATAGGTCTTAATCATAGTTTATTAATACTAAGACCTTAGGATAAAAATATATATGCTTGGTCCTTTTTTATATATCTTATGATTTACGCAAGGTTGAAATTAACATAGGGGCTCTTTTATATATTCTAAGCCTAGGTCCAAATCATATTTATTAATACAACTAAAACTTTAGGCCAAAATTTTTTATCCAAGGTATTTTTTATTAAATTTATGCTTTTTATTTATGCATGTAGATCTAATGGTATGTGTTAACATGCACACCATTTATCAAACAAAGCAAGTGCAATGTTGAAATATGAAATCCATATGGATCCCCATGAGAGTAACAAGTATCACCATCATGGGAGCCTAGTATAATTGGTCAAACAAAGTAAGGGAATATAGTACATAGAGGAATGCAAGATGTGATAAGTGTCAAGGTTGTGGTAGTTAAGGAGTTAAACACTAAAACATATGGTGCACATTAACTTGTGTACCAAAGATTTGATGGTACAAAATCAAGGACAACAACAAAGGGATTTCTAGAGTGAACATGGTGGTGACAAGTGTCACCCTCATGGGAATATTTAAACAAAGTATTTTTCAAAAGCTCCATGAGATTTCCAAGTGGTAACATTACAGGATCCTAATATGGAGAGATCCAATGGTGCATGTGAGCCTAGTATATGAACGTCAATTGTATGAAATTGGTGGAAACTTTTTAAAAGGTCCCAAAATAAGTGAGAAGACACAATGTGGCATAAAGACATTTGAGTGATGATAATAAAAAGTAATTAGAGATCTTGTAGAGCTACCAAGTGGTAGGCTCACATCCCATCAAGCCAAAAATCAATGGTATGAGTTGTAGGTGGACTTTTCTTAAAGATATAGACTCAATGAGAGGTATGGGCAACATGCAATGCATAGTTATTTTTAGTCAAAATTTTTCTATTTATAAAATATTGATACAATGATACTTGTCTTAAACACATGCCTCATTTCCATTTGAAAGTGACTAATCTAAATATATTTAACAAGTTATTCTCAAAATATATGAAAGGCTAAGACCTTATGCATGTATAGTTTTATAAACATTGCATATATTTTGAAGTTTTGCATGCAGTCTAAGTTATAATTGTAAAAGTTTCCTTCATCTTCATACACATGCACATGTTGCATAGTTTTTTTTCAAAGGTTATTTTAAATTGATAACTACAAGTAGAAATTTAAATGGATTTGAAGCATATTTAGAACTCATGTTTTGAATACCACATGTAATGAACTTACATGAACTTGGAGGATAAGGTGACCCATTTCCTAAGTCTATATAAAAAATTGTAATCCAACATGGATTTTTGTTACATAATTTTGAATATAAGAGCAACATAAATTTTTATCCTTAGTGAATGTGTTTGTGTATTTTATTTCCAATTTATGTGTAATTAGTTTCTACTTTCTTTGGTTGTATTTTTCAATAATATTTTGTGTGCAATAGATATGAATGTATTCTTGGTTATACTAATTGATACACTAATCTGTAAATGTGAAACAAATATTTAAGGATTGGTAAATAAATTGATTAATATAGTTAAGTTAAAATTGATTCATAGTTATGATTATGCATGATTGATTTCTTTGATGTAGTTTTTTGTGTATGTGCAAAAGCTGCCTCAGATACTTCACTAGCCTAAGACATAATCTCATGATTAAGAGTGTGAAATAGTTTCCCTAAAAGGAGAAAATTTTGTCTAAGGATTTTAAATTTCCTACACCATTATTTCCTTAGACTTCTTAGCCATGTCTAATTGTGCATGTGTAATTACTGCTAATAACAAGCATAGGTTTTGATAAAACTTGTCCTTTTTAGATACCAGCCAAGGAAGTGATTCTTGAAAACCATGGAAGATTCATTTTTTTTCTTACTCTTCCCTCCTTTTTGAGTTTTTTTTTAGACCTACTCACTTTATATTATAATCCAACCACCCATAAAAATCATGTAATGATTCAGTACCCTTTAGGAACCACACCTCCATCCAAAAAAATCTTGTCAACAACTAGCATGTCCTACTATGTATTTCACCAATCGGTTTTAACCTAAACCTCGTGCCCTAGAGTTGAGTTTAGCTCCACTAAGATCTTAAAATGTTAGATGCTACCTTTTTAAGGATATGATGTGCATAAAACCCACATCAACATGTTCCATATTAGTATATAGAGTTAAACGTGTCAACTTTTTCATCTTATTCTTTCTACTAGCATATATGTCAACAAACACTATCAAATAGGTCAAACTTTTTATTTATCCTTCTTCAACATATAAGATTTTACATAACTTTTTCAAACCAATCAACCCTATTTACATAGTTTAAAAGTAATAATTCAGGCACTTTAGTATAAAATTTTCAACCATAACCATCTTCAAGCTGACCAAGGGTAGAGATGGTGTGCACACCTCTAGTTTCTAAAGAACATCATAGGAGTGTGCTTATATACTATCCTATGACTGGTCCCCATCACTTTTATAGATACCAAGTCCCTTATAGCTAGATTTCCCCTAAGATGATTGCTATTGTACTTCAACCTTCTATACATCCCACCCCTCCCTCAGTTGAGCGTAGTCTAGATCTTATTCCCTCTCCCTCTTTAGCTGAGTCTCTTCCTAATTTTAATTATTGCTCCTTCAGTCAAGCCTTATCCAGTCTTTTGACTAGCCCCACCATCTCTTGGTGATGGATTGATGCCTTTACCATAGATTTCTCCTTTGCCTACCTAATGGAATGATCAACCATACTATGATATTCATAGAGTTTCCAATCATTACACTAGAGATTATACATTATCCCATCCTTCTTCATATTCTATTTCAACTCCCCTTATTAATACACCCATAAAGTCTACTAACAAGCATATATGTTACTTTCATGACATATATAATCATTCCTCCATTCATTTTAATAAGCTTAGAAAATATATACACCTTACATCCTACTCTTCCTTAGCCTATTAATAAGGCTATACCTCCCCCCAAAAGTATTACTTGAATATAATCCAAAATATGGAGAGGTATATTATCTATGGTACTAATGTGATACCCATCACACTAATCATTACTTCATCCTTTAATAGCATCTCAAGGATCACCTCATGACCATTATTTCACCTACTATCCCTCATACCACAGAGCACCCTCACAAGAAGGCTCCATATTATGCCCTTAACCTATAGTGCATTTAGGGATATGTGTAGCTGACTTGTGGCTTACACACTTTCATATTATCTTGTTGTATTTATCATTTTTTTAGTATGGTTGGTATATGGAATAACCATAGCTAATTATAGTATGTATAGGAGGTAGTGGTTTGTATTTTATCATCATATTATGAATTTTGTTCTTATTGCATTATTTTGGAGGTTTTCCCCTTAAAGTGGCTTAGACATAATATTCAAGTACTCATCTCTTTTTATAATTATTATTATAGATCTTCTTATTTTACTCATAATTTTTCCATATAAAATTATATTTTTGTGAATAATCTAAGTCATTTCCTTACAAGTGGTATTAGAGCATTGATTTGGGTAAGTTTATGTGGTGTAGTTTTTTTTTTGGATATAGCCTCTTAGGCATTAGAAGGATGAAAATCATAACTTATGATCTAGCATCTTTGTGAAAATTAGTAGTCATTATAATAATCTCTACAAGATGATGTCAATATTATATTCTACTAATACACTTTTCTGGGTCAAATTTTTTCACCCTTGTGCACAATAGTAGTAGTTGGATTCATCTTAGTGATATGATCACAATGGTGTATTCCACAGGTAGATTTTTGGGGCCAAAACCCTCCTAGGGTTTATTTATTTCTGGTCCAAACACTCATAGATATATAAAATGAACAAAAACTCCAAAAACTCATCATAAGGATGACATAAAATCTAAAAATTTTGATCCATCTATTTCAGAGGTAGTTTAACAACTTAAATTAGAGTTACAGGGTATGGTCAAAAAATATGATTTTGGTATGATTTAAAGGGGCATTATAGGTTTGATAGGGGTCTTATATATCATGAAATATAAACTAAAAAAATATCTAGGCAATTATCTAACTTATCAGCTCAGCGACTATAAAATAATCCTCCACCACTTTAGTTTATTTCTCCTACTCTAAACAATGGCAACACCAATTTTGGCTCTAAGATGGTATTGCCAAAATAAGACCTATATAATTTTTATGGTAATGATCCACTCACTTAGCTCACTCAGATTTAAAATTTATTTGATCTGCATCAGAATCCATGTTCACCTCTCTATATCTAGAACTTGAACCATTCATTTGGTATTGTTGGTTGTGTGCTCAAAATAAAAAAAAGGTGTCCCAATTTCATGGTTGATATTTTTTGAGTTATAGATACATTATCATAATAATGTCTCTAAAAACTACTTCAATCAGCTAGCCAATTTATGCTAGACTGGGACTATCAAAGACTACATTCATCAATTTCAAAATCTCTCTTTATATGTGGTAAACGTCATTGAGAAAAATTTGATTTACCTATTTTTAGGTGGCCTCAAAGATAACATCCAATTAGAGGTTGACATGTTTCATCCCAATTCTATATCTGAGGCCATACCAAGGGCACACATGGTTAAAAAAAAGCTAATCAAATGAAAACCTTTCACCAATGTTAGTGAACACACCTTCCTAGTAGCATCATTTCATCATCCTACTAGATTGACACCCCCAAAATTGGAAGAAATGAAATCAAAAGGTTTGTATTTTGGCTATGATAGTGAACGGAGAAAAGGGCATCAATGTCCTAAAAATAAGTTGTTTAATATTGATGGTGCCAATGAAGAGTAAAAAGATGAAGAGGCCTCAAGGGAAGGGTTATAAGAACCTAAGGATGAATCTAAATAGTCTCAACCTACTATTTCTTATCATGCACTTTCAAGCATTAGTACTCCTCAAACTATTAAGGTGGTGGAGTTCCTAAAGAAATAGAAGGTGACTATGTTAATTAACTCTAGGAGTACATATAGCTTTATTAATAGTAAGTTATTTTCTCATTTGAATTATTTCATTTACCCAGCTCTAGACTTTCAAAATTATAGATGATGGTATTGTCAACTATTCTATAAAATGACATAGTATTAAGCTTTCTATGGGAGACTATTTATTAGATTCCCCTATGTTTTCTATTCCCATGGGAGGAGCTAACATTATTTTAGGAATGTAGTGTCTCACCACTTTGGTCACTATTCAGATGAATTTCCAAGAAACATTCATGAGGTTGCATTCAGAAGGAATAACTTTTAAACTACATGGATTATGGGATAAATTACCATAATTGGTTAGTTCCCACTAGATGACAAAGATTCTCAAAAAAGGTGCAAAATATTTTATGGAACACTTATTTTCATGGAGGTTTAACCAACATAGGATTCTACACATCTTGACTTGTAAAAGGTGTTGGATGACCATTTTGTTATTTTGGTGGCATGCCAAAAGGACTTACTCTAATTCATGCACATGATCATGGCATCAGACTCATTCTAAGAAGTACACCACCCAATATCATACCCTATAGGTATCCTTATGCCCAAAAGAGTGAAATTGAAAATATGGTACATGAGATGTTGGAGGCAAGAATTATCTAAAATAGTCAAAGTGAATATTCCTCCTTAGTGGTCATGGTGTAGAAGAAGGATGACAGTTGGAGGATGCACCCAGACTATAGAGAACTCAAAAAATACACCATCATAGATAATTTTACTATTCCATTAATTGATCATTTTATAGATGAATTTCATGGTGATATTTATTTTACCAAGTTATATCTTTGTTATGGATATCATCAGATTAACATCCATGATGAGGACATACCTAGAATAAATTTTAGAAGTCATGAAGGCCATTATGAATTTATGGTCATGCCTTTTGGCCTCACATACACCATCTACATTTTAGAGTTTGATGAATATTGTTTTTAGTTCATTTTTGATAAATTTTTTACTAGTGTCTTTTGATGATATCCTCATATACAAAAAAAATTGGGAAGACCATTAGAAGCATGTGAAATGGGTGCTTTCATTTCTATAATAACATCAACTTTATGATAAACCTTCCAAATGTGATTTTGGTGTCCAAGAGGTGGATTAATTAGGTCATATTGTTTCACATGAAGGATTTAAATTTTATCCTAAGAAAATCCAAGTGACTATGGAATGGTAGGTTCTCAAAACCCTCAAAAATCTCTTTGGATTCTAGGGTTAACTGGTTACTATCATAGGTTTATCAAAAATTATGGTATAATTGTATCCCCACTCACATAATTATTGAATAAATACTCCTTCTATTAGACTGATTTATATACCAAGGCATTTGAATAGTTGAAAATGTTTATGTGCACAACTCCAATTTTTACTACTCCTAAGTTTTCAAAAAAAATTGTTATGGAGTGTGATGCATTAGGATATGTCATGGGGGTTGTAATCATGAAACAAGGTAGACCAATAGAATTTCAAAATTTCTAATTAAAGGGGAAAAATAGGCTCAAACCAATATATGAGAAAGATATGATGGATATTATATATGCATTAAAGTAATGGAGACCTTATCTAATGGGTTGTTGCTTTCAGGTAAAGACTGATCATGACAGCCTCAAGTATTTTTTGGAACAATAGTTGTCATCTAAAGAACAACAAAAATGGATGACTAAAAATTTAGATTATGATTTTGAAATAGTGTATATTAAAGGAAAAGATAATGTGTTGGTAGATTCTCTCTCTCTCTATAAGATGAATCATTTGAGGCATTTTATGCACCATGACCATGTGATAGGCATATTGGCTAGATGAAGCAAGATCAAAATGGGAGAATGATAGTGCTAATAAGGATTTGATTCACCATCTTTATTAGGTTTCTATCAAATATAAAAAAATACGTGGAATGGGAAAGAATTATTGTATAATGATAGATTATACCTTTATAAGCATTTTCTCCTCAAACATAAAATTATTAGGAACTTCATGAGTCTCTACTTGGAGGTCACTCAGGATTTTTGAAAAAATATCATAGAATCAAGAAAGATTTGTTTTGGTAAGGAATCAAAGGGGATGTTCAAAAATATGTGGTTTAATGCATGGTATGCCAACAAAATAAAGGTGAAACCATTAAGACCCTAGGTCTTTTGTAGCCTTCATCCATCCCTAGCCAATGTTGAGAAGAGGTTTCCATGGATTTCATTATGGGGCTACCATGGTCTGAGGGTAAAAATGTTATCATGGTAATTCTGGATTGAATCACCAAGTATGCTCATTTTTTCTCCTTATCACATCCATTTGTTTCTAATATAGTATCTTCTACTTTTCTCAATGCAGTTCAAACATTGTGTGGCACTCTAAAGACCATTATAAGTGATCAAGATCCCATATTTATTAGTAACTTTTGGACTGAATTATTTTCATGTTTGGGTACCCAATTGGCTCAAATCTCATCCTATCATCCTAAATCTGATGTATAAATATAGGTGCTCAAAAAATTTCTCTAGGGGTATATTCTTTATTTTTTTATAACAAATAGGACAAATGGGTTCATTAGTTGCCACTTACTAAATGGTGGTATAACACTTATTTTCACACTTCTTTCAATATGTCTCCCTTTTGTGTTACTATTTGGGTATTAACCCCCATCAATCACTTTAGTTTTTATAGTGCATCTTAAGGCTTGAGATATTGAGGAAGACATTTAGCATCAATAGGAGGTGTTAGGAAATTTATGAGAGTATTTTACAATGGCACAAAATTAAATGAAGCAACAAGCAAATCAACACCATAATGAGTGGTATTTTGACATAGGTTATTGGGTATTTATACATTTTCATCCATAAAAGTATATGTATCTCAATTAACAAGAAAAATGATAATAAACTATCACCTAGTTATTATGGCCCTTACCAAATCTTGTAGAAAATTGGTGGTGTGGCTTACAAGCTAGAATTGCCCCCAACCACTAGTATACATTTAGTATTCCATGTATCTTACCTAAATAAATTAATTGGACACAAAGTTTCTACTCAAATTTAGTTACCTAAATTACATGAATAAGGCCGAGTCATTCTATATCCTAAGGAGATCCTTCACATGTTCATTAAGCAACTACGTACCAAAGCCATTAAGCAATATTTGATCAAATGGAAAAACCTACATTCTTAAGATGTAACATGGAAGGATGAATCATTCCTAAAAAAACATCTTGGTTTGATTAAATGTTGAGGACAATGTTTTTTTGAAGGGGAGGGGAATGTTATGACCTTAACTTATAGTACATCTAGGGATATGTGTGACTGACTTGTAGCTTACACACCTTCATATTAGCTTGTTTCATTTCTTGATGTTTTTAGTATGGATGGCCTATGAAATAAACATGTCTAATTAGACTCTATATAGGAGGTAGTGGTTAGTATTTTATCATATTATTATGAATTATATTCTTATTGCATTTTTTTGGAGGTTTCCCCCTTGAAGTGGCTCAGTCATAATATTCAAATGTTCTTCTCTTTTGTTAATTTTTATTATGGATCTAATTATTCTAATCTTAAGTCTTCCATATAAAAATATACTATTGTGAATCATCTAAGTAATTTATTTACACTTACCCTTCTTCCCCCATGGTTCCCCCACCTTTGGTCTCTTCTCTACTTACAGTTTCTCCACCCATGATTCTTTCACCTGTGGATCCCCATTCACTTGTGATCCCTTATCCATCAATGATTCCTCCATATCATGTAGAGTCCACTCTTATTCATTCTCTTCAATATCCCATGCATGATGGACCTCATGATAATGATACCTCATGCATGCCTACATTTTAAGTTGAGGAGATTTGATGATAATTATTTTCTTAGATTTCTTTGAAGATTGATGAGACCCTTGTTGCTGTTAGAGTCTATCTTCACAAAGACTTCTCAGATGTCATGAACAATGTTTATGGATAAATGTACCTATATTTATGAACAAAACATGGTTTTCCTTCATTTTGTATTGGACACATGCTCCAAATTTACATTTATCTATCTTCTATCATCTGACATTGTGTCAAATTCTTATGTATCTTCCATGGTTATTTATGTTTCACACTACATGTTATCTATGGTGTCATTTCCTTCTTTATATTATTTTATGTATTCTTTTTTATGATTACATGATTTTTATCTATGTGTTCATTTATCTCCATGAATATTTTGTTCTTTTCTCATGATTACTTTCTACCTTATCTCTATAACATGAATAATCATTATTGTGAATTGTTTATACAAACCTTGATCCCCTTAGTCATTAATTCTTTACCATGTGATCAGTTAGTAAATAAGTCATATCATTACAATCTCCTCTATCAGTCCATCTTGGATTTTTCTTTAATCCCCTTATCTCCTTTCACAAACTAAGCATATAGATGGTTGAAACTTGAGATAAGATATTGGTTCATAGGTAAGCCTAAGTGTTTTAGTCAGTCATGTCTTTGATACTCAAATTTATTTAGCCAAAGCATAAATCTCATTTATGTTCATCACTTTTTCTCTCATGATTGGTCACTCCAAGTCTTTATGAAGGAGGAATCCTAAAAATCCATAAAAATTCAAAATCCAAATTATTTGAAATAAAAGGCAATGATACAAAAGGTAACATTTTAAATTTCAAAAGTCGAATCATAGTGAAAGATGTGATTCTAAGAACATATCCTTTTTTATAATTGAAGATAAAACTCTATAGTTGGACTCATAATAGAGTCAAGGTCCATTGGGGTGTAGTAGGCTAGTAGATTAGGAAAGGAAAATTTAAAAAAAAAAAAATAGTACTACCTACTTTCTCAAGTAAATACCCAATCTTTACAGTATATCGATGGCTCTATAAGTGGTCCTTAGGAATAGGGAACATGTTGTGGGAAGGTAGGTCCATTTTAATTTCCTTGCTCAAAAAAACCAACATAAGTTGATTTTATTATCTCACTTATTTGCCTATACAACTTTGTGTTTATAGTGAATGGGTATCCTTTATATATTGATGGTCACTAATCATTTAGTGTCTTTCAATGTCCTTAGTGTACCTCATTTTTCTTAAGGTCTTATCATGGATGCTGATGTTATGATTTTTATATTCCCTCTTTTATTTCTGACAATCCTACCATTTTTCTTTGAGAAATAATTTCTAATTACTAACTACTCCCTCTAAGGATTCCATTTATGAGTTGTAGTGTAAGACCATGGATAGGACCAGGCCTTCCTCATAAATTACCAAGTTACCATTCTAAACATACCCTTTAACATGTATTTACTATTGTTTCAACCTCATTGGTTTTCTCTTTATAATTTTTAGTGTAAAACCATGGATAGGACCTAGCCTTCCTTACAAAATTTTCCAATATCCAAGTCATAATGAAATTACATGTGTCAAATTTGAGATAATTTGTGATTGATTCAGAGTTACACATCATTGACATGCTTCCCATCTTGATATAGTATGTTTTACATTTAATTAATTTATATTTAACTTTTATCTTCTTATTTTCCAATTGAATGTAAGAATACAACCATTTTTCTTAAATTTTTTATACTTCCCATCTTGAATTAGTGTGATCAATTTAAATTTATTTTTCTAATTTTGTTTTCCTTTTACACTTCCTAATGTGATTTAGTATGATTGATTGACTTAATTATTTTATTTTTATACCATTTTATCTTTTATATGTTTTCAATTTTATTACATTATTTTCATACTTCCTAACATGATATAGTGTGATTTTAATTGTTTTAATTTAGTGTCAATATTTTTCATTATTTAAAAACATTTTTAATCCTATTTACCATCTTTGGTTTATTATATTTAGTCATCTTTTTTTATTACACATTTCCCATCATGATATAGTGTGTAATAATTTTTTTTTATATTAATTATACTTTTTCAAGTCATTTTTGCCTTTTTCTTTTTAACTATGCATGTGTATCATACAATGCTAGAAAATAAAACACTCCACACATATTTCGCACAACATATACAACAAAAGCTTAATAAATGTGCTAGAAAAAAATATATCCATGCATAAATAACCACAACCAAATAAAACTCATAAGATCACATCCAACTATCAAAATTAATATCTCTATATATAATGTGTTTTATACAATACAACTATACAAACTACAAAAATACATAGCTCTAGCTCTATGGTTAGGCTCCATCACACCTATCCTATA
Organism: Torreya grandis; assembly: GCA_037957365.1. NCBI lineage: Eukaryota > Viridiplantae > Streptophyta > Pinopsida > Cupressales > Taxaceae > Torreya > Torreya grandis. The sequence goes on along the minus strand of JARHVA010001616.1, from coordinate 6,380 downwards.
GCTTAGCCACACTACCCATAGATGCCTAGGATTCTACTCTCTATATAGTGTGATATAATAAGGTAGTCTGAGATCTCAATCCTACTACCTATCCCTATATGTTGGCCACTTAGGCTAGTAGCTATCCAAAATAGATAATGGTAACCATGTGTGTGGGTCTCTTCTGAGCCAAAACCTACCAGGCATGTGCCTCTCCTACTCCCACCCTTAATAATGGATATAATCCATCCCCATGTATTTAAATCTACCTTGTGTCCTCCCATACTAGTATAAACTAGACTACCTAAGCTAGGGCAAACATTACCACATGATCATCCAATGTGGTGGGGTTGTATGGTGTCAACACTCCATCTAAAATGTCATGATTCGCATCCATGACCAGAGATGCCCATATGAATTCTTATATCATATGATATATAAAATAAAAATCACATAGATATTAGATCACATATATATCTCAAAATATATCTATCTACTACAATCACATGAAACTAATAACCTATATCAAAAATTAGAATTATAACATTTCTCACCAGTCCTAGTATCACCAACCACCATCTCCCTATACACTCATCCATTAAGCATAGTCTCTCCATCTGCTTATCCTTGAGCACCTCATATATTGATCACCTCCATATAAATACAAATTTAGGAGTCACCACTCTTGCCCATCATGAACCTCTCTTAAGAGGTTCCACTATCAACTAACTTTATCTTAAGCCAAATATTAGGTCATCCTATATGACTACCCTCATTTATGCTCACTCTCATCGATGGTGCCTCCATCTATGAGTGGCTAAGGTCGTCATTGTTTCTCCTACTTTGGTTCCCATTATGGTAACTACTACACCCTTACATCAACATCCATGTCATCTCCTCCTTTAGTCACCTACTATCATGCTCGACCACTCCATGGTCTCACATGTTATGGCCCACTCACTGATATCTTGATTGATGCTCCAGATCCTCTCCCCTTTAACTCTCTAGAATTCTATTCCCAAAACTCAGACATTGCTAGAGGGTTTACTAGATGTGGGAGTCTAAAATACCCTAGCAAGTATGCCACTAGTTGTGACTCTACCGAAGAGGTATAGTGACCTATGATCCATTATTGAGTCATCCCTATCACCATAGTCTCACAACTAGGCAAACTAGTAGCAATATGTTTGTATGGCTATGATATTAACTCCCCTCATGTGATCATCTATAATGTTAGCACATAGATCACAACTTGTTTTACTTGGTCTTGCCTCCATATAGTCACTATAGGTAACCTATCATCGACCATATAGGGCAATCCAATTAGCTAATACATAAGGAACATCTCATATATCCATGTACTAAACAAAACCAATGGTCATATGGAATTCTACCATTTGTACAACATCCCATACATATCATGCAAGAGCTATACCTAGATGACAAACCTAAAATCATAGAGTACCCCCTGATCTAAAATAGACTAGTATAAGGTTATCACATATATTGGTACCTTACCATATAACTTGTGACACAACATTCCTACTATCACAAGTCTAAATATGGCCTTCCATATTTTCAAAATCTACATGATATACACATCACATATATTCACCCTCAACCTTGGATATATCCTATTTGAGCATGTCACCACTTAGCTAGTGCTTGTCTCTCCTCTAGATCATCAAGTATCCATGTTATCACTGGTGTCCCTCCCATCGATAGTGTAAACCATATATAGATATCTTATAGTTTGATACCCACCTCTATGTTATCTCTATCCAACACCCACCAAATTTTTTTGGTCAACTATTCACATGCTCCAAGGAAGATAACAATGAGATCAACACTCAGTGGGATGCACTTCATCTCCATAATACCACCCAAACCTAGTACAAATAGCCTCACTCTATCCATATCTATCAAACTCTCTAATAAATATGGTATCCATGATGCATCGATCAGTTACCAATATCTCTGGCATCTCTATAAAATATCAAACACAAGATGTATCATATTTCTATGTCATTAATAATCAAAATGCATTCTTAAATTTTCACAAAATTTAGCTAGTTTGATTTAGTTATTTCATTTTCTATATAATTGGCCTATTTAATACTAAATTATCCCTATACTTAATTTTAGCTATGAAATTGGACCTATCATATTATTACTAAATTGGCCTAGTCAGTATTAAATCATCCACCTCTATGCCTTATAGTGCTAAATTAACCATCCTTTTTCTCTATAATACTACATCAGCCACTTCAAAAACAAGTGAATTAGCCCACTGCTACATATTCAGCCCCCTACCTTAGAAAACTAAATTGACCTACTACTACATAGTTAGCCTATTAGTTCTTTTTCACCTTGTAGACTAAGTCAACTTGGTTGACTCTGTTTGTCCATAATAATGTATTTTTGACCAATTACCATAAATGCCTTGGGAATTTATTAGTTTGACTCCTTCCTAACCAATACCCCATTTTAACCCTAGTGTCCCTAAAAATTTCCTACGGTGCATTTCAATGACTAGATTTAGCATACCAACCAATTTTCTATATTTCACTAAATTTCAAATACAAATTTTCAAAAATTTGAAATTTTTAGTTGCTTACCTGTGCTATACTTGTTGTGATCGATATGCATCCTCCCCATCTTAGTTATAATCTCCTCACCATATTGAATCTCTAGTCTCACACTAGGTCTCTCAGAGCTCTATTTTCTTATAATATTAAAAATTCCAAATGATTTATTTTTCACCCTATTTATATTTACTATTCAAACTTATTTACCTTTCAAATATTTACCATCAGATTTTTATTTTGATCATATGATTATTTCTAATAAGTCTTCTTATAAACCATCAAATTTTCTAGAATCTTGACATATTAGAGAATATTTTCACCTATTATATATCTATATTACAAAAAAATTATTTTTTCACTCGTTTTTGCTAATCTCTATAGGTTGGCCTAATGTTCTTTACATTAGACACCTTCATATTTCTTTCAACTCCTTCTTTATATACAACACTAAGGTAAGTAGATGTATGTGTTTTTTTATTTTGTCCTTTCATTTATATTATTTTCTCCTTACTACACTTTATTTAGCTTTAACATTGTCTGTTGTTATGTTCTTTTCCTGAAGCACCATCCCATGTTGCACCTACATGACACATGATGAGATTTAAGTGGGACATATGTATACACATAATATTTTCAAAATTTATCAATTACTAACACTTTATATCTTTCAAAACCCATTGGGTCTCAATCTCTTTGAGTACACATCTTAAGGGGTGCACTGATAAAGGGTTGGTAGACCATTAGTGCTTCACAAGATTATTATCCCTTATTACCACTCGCTATCTATACACCATCTACTAAAAACATTTCCATAAAGCTTTGCCTCCTATTTTTCACCCTTATCTAGTCATTTATTACCTTCATTAGTCCTTCCCTAGCCTAAAACTATTTTTGACTATTTACATTACATTATCAACCCCATTGACTTTATATTCTAATTGATAAAACTTATTATGGTCTAGGTCAGCCCTTGACTGACCTAGATCATAACCTAATTTGTTTTTGTCAATAATGATACTAGGATAATTGGGTCAAACTTGTTATCCTAAAATTTTGAAATAGACTAGGGTTAGATACACTTATATAAACACATCCATTTTGTCATTTCTAAGAGAAGAGAAGAACAAACGATATATATTGTGCATCTACTTGTCCACCCTTCCAATTGAGGATCATAGCTTAGGGTTTCATACTTTCTTTAGTGATAAAAATATTGTTTTATGGATAATTATTTTGGATGAATTGATAGGTTGTATATCCTAGATCTGATTTATATTTTTCATCTTTACATACCACAACAACCTCTTGCGAAGCACCCGACCAAGGGAGATATTGAGGATTGACAGGTTCATCTTCAACGGTAAGTATTCATAACTTTGTTCCTCTTTTGTAATATTAGATATATACACACTTTTAATTTTATCCCATGCATTAGGATTGTATATACATTGATGTGAGTATATGTCCTCTATGTATGTTTACTTTTCATTTTTATTATCCCCAATTTGTGCCACAAGCTTTGGTGAGAACTAGATTAGAATTTTACTTTACTTGTTATTAATTTAGTGAATATGAAAACATAGGACCTAATTAGGGTTATTTCATAGTTTTTATTAACTAGAGGCTTTGGAACCCTTCTTAGTTAATTTATTATGGTAAGATATCCCTTGGCTAGGTCTAACATATCCATCTTGGTCATGACCTTGAATGTCTAATGTATCCATAATAAAAAGTGTAAGTAGGATTTTTCTTCTCTGAGATAGGATTAAATTATAGATCTACTAAATTTTCCATTACATACACCCTCCAAATCCTCCAAACTCATTTCTACACCATGCATCTTATCAGGGAAGATCTAAGCAAAATTTTATGTATCTTGGGTGGATGAGTGTGCATTCTATGCACCTTAGTGATGATGTTAGGCCAAAATGGCCAATTTGGGCCTTGTTTTATAGACTAATACTAAAATTACATTATTAAATCCTATAAAAAAATATTTAAGTCTATTTCATGCTTCCATGTATCTCCCTCTCCTCATATAGGTTGAGTTATCCAAATGCAGGGTTTATAGGCCAACTAATGCTAATGACCCTAAATGACTATATCTACTCCTTTTTAATTATTTTAGGATTTGAAATTTTCATGAAATGATTTTTATAAGTCCATTATCATCATCCAAAATCTATTTAGGTCTCATCTTACCTTCATAGACCATTTTTTTCACCATTTAACACAAATATGTCTGTGTTTGTGAGTGTTCAATCAGGCCTGTTAATCCTAAAAGAAAGACCCTATCAATATAGAAGTTTTATGATGTATTATTTTGTCTAAATAAACATAAAATAGTTATAATGATATCATATGATGTTTTCACATGATTTTCATATGATTTTCTCTCTAAGCAATCTTTATTCATCTTGGCTTAGACTGACATGTGTGACTACAAACTTGAGATGGACACTTTTCATCTCACCTTATGATATCCTCAAGATATTTTTATTATTAATAGATTATATTAAATTTAATCACTCAACACCACCTCATTATATAATTACATGTGTTTTATAATCTATTTCAAATGTGAAATCAACTTGAAACCTCAAACGGGCTTGTGTATCACCATTTTGCTTGTAGGTTTATAATTCAGGTTTCTTAGGTATTACATACTATATTCATACTTATTTGATATTATTTTGAGTCTTTTATATGAAATAAAATTGAATTTTTTATTTTATTTCTTTGTCTACACTCTAACCCACTATATATATTGCACTCACTTTTGAAGGCTGAAAACCACTTAAACTGCCTAAGTAACCTGTAGATGATGATTGAGTGAGAGTTTTGAACATTAAAACTAGAAACCTAAATTTATAAATAATATCATTGCAATTATTATATTACCTAAGTTTCATTAAATAATCTTTCATATGAAAACCTAACTCTTTTTTATACCTATGAGTACTTTCTTTTATTGACTATACATATGGGCTTCTTGTGTTCTGCTTGTAAGTGGTTTAGGTTCTCATGAGAGTTGGGTCATAAAATTTGACATCCTCCATTAGAATTATACTTTTACAATTTTGGTAACACCATTATGTCTTCACCATGATTAAACATTTAATGCACACAAGTCTCTTACAATAGGTCTAACTATCTATATTAGGCTTGTATGGTTTGTAGTGTACTATCTCTAGCATTGAGTTATGAAAACATAGTCCTTCATGGTTTATGAATTTTTAAAATGTGGAGACAAAAAAGTGTATTAATTATTTATTCCTTAAAAATCCTCTATTGATACATTTTACAAAACATTTATCATGATATATAGACCTATAAGTCTATAGACATGTAGGTCTATATTCCTTATGTTATATGCCTTGAATTGATAATTAGCTTGGTCTCTTGAGACTTTAAGGACATAAATAAATGATGTATTACCTCTTTCATGAGTTAAATACCATCATAAAACATTTATAATGCAACATAATCTCCTTCAAACCTTTTTTTTTTAGGCAGATCTGTGATAGTCTTAAACTAAGAATATTGCATATTATTTAGAGGTGGTGATTAAAATAAAGTAATAGAGACATTAATTAACTTATAATTCCATTTATAATATTTAAGACATTATTATATATCTTAATTTCATTATTTCAAATGTTTGAAAACCTTAGAGTAAATAATAACTATGATAATAAACTTTTCAAACTATATGCAAATAGAGTTTTCTTTCCCTTTTGAGCCACACATGTGAAATGGGACTTGGATAAATGTTAAATATGATTTAAAATACCATATATACCTTTTTTAATT